>JAEQBH010002869.1:0-99683 GCA_016808115.1 Tetrastigma voinierianum | reverse complement strand
CAAATACAAAATCTTCATAAAACCTCGTCCCAACATCAATCACCCGATTACAAACGGCCTCTCGGGCCCAAAACCAATACTAATCACACCATATCCAAAAAACAATATATTCCATAATATTCCAACTATATCCATAATGCAAGAGTTACCTATATTAACACATATATTGTGTCGAGAAGCATTCCCAATACATAAATATCAACAAAGGCCATTCCCATTTAGCGCCAAGTTTCAGATGAAAGTTTAGCGCCAAGATTTCCTAGCACTGCAAAAGCGGGGATCCCACGACGGTGAAGGTGCCGCTAGGGAGAATCGCCTTGCAGTGGGTTATTTCAATATTTGGTGTAAAGGTGTAATGTTCCACCTAAACACATATTCGCAAATGGCTGTCCTATTTCTTGAGCATTTAGTGATGACACTGCATTCTCGAAGCCTCACATCGGCTCTTTCATTACCAGCTTAAGTTTTTTGCATGGCAATTGTTATTTTGTTAGTGGATAACCCTCCGGATGTATACAGGTCAATCAGGCCTCGACGATTGATATATATTGCTTAGATTCGATGAATATCAATCGTCGCTCCGACGATTGATATTTGCTTCAGGCCACCCTCCGGACATTAATATTTAGACTACCCTCCGACCGCCTCTCTAGATTTCATACTCATGCACTAACCCTATCTCTCTAGGATACCCTAAAGGTATATGAAATGCATCATATGATGCCATTTCGATAATCTATACAACACATGCAAATATATAAACATGAATATACTCGCATAAAAATTAATCACACAACGTGGCTATGTAATTATACAACTCACATATCACATCAAAATTAGCTCTTTGGCTAATGATCAAACTCATCTCCAATGATCACACACAATTATATTCCACATAATAGGACCCTCATGTTAATACACAAAGCTTATGCATTAACATTTAAAATCATCTCATCGGCCTACAAACACAATTATATTTATATAATTATGTCATTATATTAACATATTAAATTCATGTATTAATCCCATTTAATTCCACACAACTCAAGCCATTCATTTCAACGACTAAACACACAATACATGGACAATTCTTATCCACCACACAACCCGACCGATTTAACAAATCTTCCGAATCTCAAAGAAGTGGCTTATGGCGTACCACTGTCTCAACTCCTACTCCCACCCCGAATCACTTTACCAATTTCCTATCTTATAAAAAACACCAAAGGTAATTTAATGTATAAATTTCACACAATCAGTTCATTGTCAGCTTCTCGGACTGTCACGATGTGTACCTAAAATCTCCATAATTCGTCCTATGTTGGGACCGATCAACAACCCATTCCCCGACATTTATTCACATCAAGCATGATTTAAAGCAAAAAATTCGAATTTAAAGACTCAAACAGCTCCCTAACTTTCTGGGCAACACTACTTATCTCCAAAAATCTCAAAATTTCCAAGAAGAACTCGCCCCAAGTTTTGGGACCGGACAAACGGCCCTCACGCCTCAAACCAACCGAACATGGAAAACCCTAAAAATGGGAATAAAACGTTAGCAGGGGAGGAAAATCCCACCTCGAGTTACACAAAATCCGCAAACCGGTCCACGCCAGAGCTCGCTCCGCGCAGAACGCTCCCTTCTGCTCGTCTCGAACTAACTGTCGATCGTTGTATTTCTAAAGAGAAGCCTCAGACTTTCAGAAATGAAATTCCATAGCCAATGCAGATCTTCCATGGCTCTACGTTTTTGCTCTTTGATTTTAACAAAGAGATGAAGCACTATTGGCTATTTCGCCTTACCACTTAAATCAACTTCAAATGACCTTTACGTCCTCTTACCAGATTTGATATTCTGACTACCTCTAAGCAATTCATTTCCATCATTTCCCTCTACTCATACCACTTATGGTACATGAGTATTACGTTATATGTGCCTTCGTCGCATCGAATCGGTTTACTAAGACCGAACTCGCGATGCCCTCGAAAAACGCAAGGCCGACCCGACCGGGGTCTCGTAGTACCCTGAAATTTGACGTACACTAGATTTCGCGAGACGATTCCAACCCGCAGAAACCGCTTCATCATCCGAGATCTGTGAGAATTAATTACGGATTTTTTTTAACCGTAATTACAATGTTATAATCGAAATTACGATTATTCTTATTTCCGTAAATTGAAATTTCTGTCTTTACATCTACATATATAGATATCTATCTATAGATATTTATATATAGATTTATATATATATATATATATATATATATCTATAGTTTATTTATAGATATATAAATCTATATATATATATATATATATATATAAGTAAATTTATATATCTATAAATAGATATAGATATATATAGTAGATATATAGATATATCTATATATATATATATCTATATACATCTATAGATATATAATATGTATATATCTATATATATAAATCTATATATAGATATCTATATATATAAATATATATATATATAGATGTATATGTATATATATATATAGATATCTATGATTTATATATCTATATATATATATCTATATCTATTTATAGATATATAAATCTATATATAGATATTCAGATATCTATATATATATATATATATATATATATATATATATATATATATATATATATATATATATATATATATATATATATATATATATATATTACTTTTGAAAGAATACAAGTGTAAATTTAATCAAAAATTGTAGGTACTAGTTCATCCAGATTGATGAACAACTTAGGCATATAAGCAATAAAACACCTAACAATTTGAAAACAAACTCTTCGTTTTCTATAGAAGATCGGGGAAACAAGACATCAAAATCAAATGCCAAAACAAAACATCAAAGAATTATATAAATAGAACTTTGAATTTAGAAAGGATTATAGAATCAAAATCTCTGAAAATACTCATTCAATAGGTTCTGAGACAGAAACTATTGAACTTCTAGATCTTAAGGATCTAGAACAAATTCAAAAAGAAAATTCAAAATTCTTCATATAGGAGCTATCCAGAGCCCAAACCTCAACCAAGCTGTGGTTAGACAAACTCATATGTATATGTCTTCGTGATGCAAGACATAACAAATTCCGTGATTCCTTTAGTTAATGGAAACAAATACATCCTTTTCTTCGGGACTCCAGATATTTTACCCGTTATCCAAACTAAAGCTGACCGTATGCGAATGATAAGAGCATTCATAAAGCCTTGACTCTAAACATTCAAACTCAAAACTATGACATGGATCCTAGATCCAGAAACATACTTATAGTATACAGGGTATACTATAAAGTAATGACTTCAGTAGTCAACCCAAATTGCCTGGTCTCACCAAAAGATCAACTTTACCTGCAAGCAAATGAAAAATTCAATGTCATAATTCCAAACCAATTCCATGGGAATGTTTAACACAATCCTCCTCGAGTGGAATTTCAAACAACTTTAGCCCAAAATCACCTGAAATTAACCAAAACTCTTATCCATAATAGAAGATGGACAAGGAAATGTTCAAAATTAATTTGGAGCCAAGAAAAGAAAATTTAACAAGAACATATTCAAAGGTCTTCTAATTTTATTTAGAAATTAACTCTTCAAGATCAACAGTCTACTAAATTTAAATCTAGAAGAAGTAGACTATTCATCTACCATTCCGTATTTAAAATACAAGAATCGGCTAAATGTTCAAAATTCTCCGTGACAGGTCTCCAACATTTTCAATGATGTCACTAGTCGATGAGCCTTCTCAAAATAACATGATGACAGCAGAGAATGTGTTTGAAAGAGACAAAGAATATTTAAGAAAAGATTTAAAATCAAGAACATAAAGAAAGGCAAATGGTTTTTCTAAATTATCAAAAGAAATAAGAGAAAATTCTAGAGAACAATGGTATCAAACTATGGAAACAATGGAAATGAATATTCCAATGTTCACATATTTTGATATTTACGCTTCAAATAATAATATCAAATATCCGTCATTGTAATCACATGTTCCAAAAGAATGGAAGTCAAATACTATTTCGAGAAGAAAATAGTATCAACCCATCCCCCTTCGAAGAAATAAAATAAAAGCTCAAGGTGTAGATATAATAGCCTCACCTTCAAACAAATTGATCCAAAAGAAGATGAAAATAGAATGACAAAATTAAAAGATATAAAAAGACCACCAACAAAATAATTTTACAAATCAATTTAGGAACACTTTCAACCCAACCAAATAGAATTGGAAAGTAAATGTTCTACAAAAATTATAAAACCCGAAAAGGAAGAAAAGATGAAAACAAGAAAATCTTATCTTCAAAACCAATAAACCCGTCAAATTGGGAGGAAACAAAATAATGATGAATTAATAAGACTTTTAACTCAAAAATTAGTGAATAGAAATAAAAGATCCCTCTTGTTCAAAAACACAAGTAAATTTTTAAGTGGATCGAAACAAACCCTGCTGTTTCGTAAAACTTATTGGAAGAAACTCGAACAAGAAGAACAAATAAACAAAAAGTTAAAAACCCGGCATCAAAGATCAAAAATTTCTATCAAAGACCTACTCCCGCATTTACAATTTGAAGAAAAAACAACCAAAACAAAATAGTTACAATAGCAATGACATCTATTCTCGAATATAGATGGTCTTTTTCTCGAACATGAAATTCTAATGCATTCACAAATGCAATGGCAAAGAATCGCTATTCATAGATCGATGATGATCGAATGTCATTCAATTAGTTACAAACAGGTTTCAATGGGCACATTAAAACTTTGTGGAAACTACCTTAACTAAAAAAGAAAGATTTCATATTCTAAAGTACAAATGAGGAAGGAGAGCAAAATTCAAATATAAGATTAGCTTATGCTATAACCAAACACTTCCATAGGTGATCCAAGCATTTACGTGAGAAAGAACTTCTCGTATATTTTACAAAATTTAAGATGTAGAACACTAAGTGACCTTTAAATGGTATTATGATGTGTTCTTAGCAACCCCGATGGTAAGAGCTGATGCTGAGAGCCTTTATTGGAAAGAAAGACCTTTATGAATCTTCCTAAGGCTTTCAATGAAAGAGTTCAAGAAACCCTTAGAGAAAAATTTGGAGGAACAATCCAATTTGACTCCCTTACTTATGGAGATCTCATAAGTGTAGTCAAAAAAGAAGGTCTTAGACTGTGCTCTCAGCTAAAACTCCAATATCAAGTTAAAAAAGACCTAAAAGCTTCTAAAAAAGATTTAGGTTCTTTCAGGCACAATATGGCATTTCGATACAATTCCATTTAGTCATCAAAATCAAAACCCCATAGGAATTACCTTATAAAAAAACTCAAAAGACGAAGATAAAAAAATTTAAACCAAAACCCGAGGATAATAAAATAAAAACATCATCATAAAAAGAAGTTAGATGTTTCAATGGGTCAAAAGGGTCATATAGCCCCTAATTGTAAACAAAGTAAATGTTTCTTTATCAGACAAAGAAGATGAATATTATTCGAAATAATACTTCATCCTCTCTAAACTATAAATCTCAAACAAATTCTGAAAATGAAAAAGAAATAGAAAAAATAGAAAACTGTTTATGTCAAATAAATATGTTAACAGCTGATCAAGAATTACTTCTTGAAATGATTGATCAGATTGAAGACAAAGAAAGTAAAGCAAAATACATAAGAAAAGTTTTAGAACAACAAAGTTCAAAACCAAAGCCTAAAATAAACATTTCAAAGTTTATCAACAAAAAGATCCTGTTTAATATTATAAGAAACAAGAACTCGCAACTTTGCAAGATTTGGCAGGAAGAAGTAAAACAAATACAAATACAAAGTTAAAGAATTAAACTCTTAATCAAAATATAGAAACAAGATTAACTAATTTGAAATTCAAAAAAGAAGATTTGATAAGTGAAACAAATGAAGAAACTCGAAACTTTGTACATAGTATGACTATTGTACAAAAACAAAAGATGGTATACAAAGATAACCCTTAAAAATCAATCCCGATTACAAAGAAGCTTTTATAGCCTTTACATTCAGAGCCGATTCAAACTCCGTATTCAGAAGGATTATCCTTACCGGATATTTCAGAAAACCTCTCAAAGATTATCAACAAACTAGTAATGATCCTCTTCAAGGTTCAATAAAATACCACAAGGTCATATTTGCAAAATGGTATTTGTATTAAAACTCTCATTCTTACTAGTCAAAAATATAAGTCAACAAATCGTTTTTAGGAACCCCGTTTCTAACACAACTTTACCCTTTCAAATAGATAACAAAGGATTAAAACCAATTATAATGGACAAGAAACTCTTTTGAATTTATATGAAAGAAGCAAAGAAATAAATCGTGTGCAAGATTTTATTTCTTTACTTCAACAAAAATAAAACATGTAAAATTTCTTCAAAGAAATACAATATAAGAAAATCAAGAAAATTCTTACAATCAAAACAAATTCAAGAAAGAATAAAACGCTCAAAAACAAATTGAATTGTAATCTTTGTTCTTCTATACCAAATGCTTTTTGAATAGAAAACAAAAGATATGGTATCATTACTATATGAAAAAGATTTTTCGAAAAACAATTCCTACAAAGGCTGTGACTATTCAAATGAGTCCTCGAACTCCTCGAATATTGCAGTAAAAGAGATTAATGATCTCTAAACAAAAAATTAATAAGACCAAGTCATTCACCATGGAGTTGTGCAACTTTTTTTATGTCCAAAACTGTAACTTGAAAGAGGAACTCAAGGTTAGTGATTAATTATACCACTAATAAAGTCTCACAATGGATTGGTATCCACAATTTTAATAAAAAGGATTTAATTCAAAGGATTTATAATGCCACAATTTTTCAAATTATGAAACTGGGTTTTTGGCAAATTCACCAAACCGTAAGACAGATATTAAAATCGCATTCACAGCTCCATTTTGGACACTATGAATGGAATGTAATGCCGTTGTCTCAAAATGCCCCTTCTTAATTTCAAAATATGATAAATGAAATATTCAATGAATACACTAGATTTTCTATATATCTATAGATATTTATATATAGATTTATATATATTTATATATATATATATATAGATATCTATATAGATTTATATATCTATATATATATATATATATATATATATATATATATATATAGTTTTATACTATCTATATAGGATATATCTATATACATCTATATATTAAGATATGTATATACATCTATATATATAGATATATGATTTTATATATCTATATATATATATATATATATATAAATAGATATATATATAGATATGTATATATAGGAGTTATATACATATTTATATATATAGATAACTATAGATAATTATATAGATTTATATATATATATATAGAAGAGTATATATATATATATATATATATATATATATATATATATATATATATATATATATATTGTAAGACTTTAGAAATTCTAATTTCGTAATATGGTAAAACGTAATTTGATTACATAAATTAAACACGCCAAAACTGAGCTCAATTTCTAGATTTCGGATGACTAAACGGATTGTACTGTCGAATCGGGCTCTCGGTGAAATCTAGTTAGCACGTAAATTTCAAGAATTTGTCGAGACAATGGAGCTCGGGCACGCTTTTTCTCGAGGCATCACAAGCCAGGTGTCAGAACGATTTTCGATGCGACGAAAGGCACAAAATAGCACTATGTACCATAAGTGGTACGCGAGATAAATGATGAAAATGGACGGCCGAGGTAGTGCCGAATATCAAATCGTGGTGCTATGACATAACGTCATTTTGGAAAAGTTTTTAAGTCATCAGAGACAAACTACAAGGCTTCTTCTCCAATAAGAAAGGTAGCAAAAATGCGAGAACCAGATTTTGGTCCAGAAGCCATTTTTTTTTGAAGATTTCTTAGAGAGAGAAACTTTCTGTGTGGCATACGAATCCGACCGTCATGACTGAGCAAAGAAGTGAAAACGCTCACGCAGCAAAGGCCGCAGGACTCGGTTTGCGAAGGTTTTTGACAACTCCAAGAGGTGATTTTCTCCCTTACCATGCTTTTATTCCCATTTTTAAGGGTTGATGTTTCTTGCTAGTTCGAGGTCGCGAGGTTGTTGACCTGGCCCCAAAACTCAGGGACCGAATTGTTAGAATTTTTTTGAGATTCAGGAGATGGCCGTGATCGCCTAATTTGGGGCTGCTTGGGCCTTAATTCCAGAATTTTGCTAAATCATGTGCTCGATGTGAATAAATGCCTGGAATGGTTATTGACGGTCTCCAAAACACGACCGACCATAATATTTGGCTCACACCAAAACTGCTGTGGGTCGATCAGGAATTATGGAATAAATTCATGTTGGCATGTATGAGACCGAATAGTTATGAAATCGTTTCAAAATCGAACCGATGTAGATGGGTGGCCGCCTGTGACCCATTTCCTCGCTTGGGACTCGACCGGTGTTTTTTGTGATAATTTATCAATAAATTATGCTGGGGTGATTAGAGACCTAATTGGGACAAAATCTGCCCATCAAGAGGAACCGATAGCGGCTGCCCGTGACGTACCCCACTTGCTCGTTGGGGACTGTAAAATAGTCCCTGCTCAGGTGAAATGGATAGGAATTGTCCATGTATTGCAGGTTTGAAATCGTATGAAACGAATGTGGCTCGATATGTGTGGAACTAGATAGGCTAAGACATTATTTTAATGTAAAGAAGTTCAATGACACAATTACATGAATTAAATTGCGTTATAAGCCATTGAAATGATTAGAGTTGCTCAAGTGAGCTAAGTACGTGATGAGTGATGCGCAATTACATGAGTGTAATTGTAGCTTGATCAAAATATGCATATTGTCATATCAGGTAAATGGTTTTGAAAATGGCATAATGCATTTTCATATGCACCGGGCAACCTAGAGTTAGTGTGGAGCGCATGACAAGGTATTTTATAAAACGATATGGCTGGGCGAAGCGAACAAAGGATGATATTCTAGAATTTGGTCGAGATTTGGCCAACGATCACTTTGATGAGGACCATGATCAAGCTGAAAGCTCACCAACCACCCACTCCTGGAGTAGGCCCCCATATTTACCGAATATTTTCGGTATATTTCAAGAACAAGTTTTGTTTTAAAATGATTATTTCATACATGGCTTAGGCAAGTGTGAGTGAGTCTGAGGACTCGGGACATGGGTGATCATGTAGACATTCATAGGATCGTGATTACTTGAGTGTGTGTTTAATTTGGAGCATTGCACTGCAAGACTTATAGGTGGTGATGTTCACTTAGTGGCGATTCTCCTACCGAGCTTTAGCTCACCCCGGCCGTGGGACCCACCTTTTATTAAGGTGTACATGGAGCGTGCGAGGGATGTCACCCAGAGACTGGAGATTGAAGAAAAGCTTCTTGATTGTGGCTTTCGCATTGATGATAATTACATGTATTAGAAATCGGTATTTTAATATATGTAGTATGAGAGTAAAACGCTTCAACTTCAGAATCATTGTGGTATATAGTCGGGCATGTATATCGAAAGTACCGCTGTCCAAGGTTTATTGATATATATTGCATATATCGACTGCTTTTGGGACGTATTTCGTGTGTATCAGATTCAGAGCCCCCGTGACAAAGGAGATTCCCCGCCTGAGATTTTCTTAAAGTGGCGCCAAAGAACCACAATTCTCCACTGTATTCACAAGTTGATTCGCAGTCAACTGACCCCGTGGTTAGCCACATATATATGATATCTGTATATGCATATATATATATATTGTAAGACCAGAAATTTCAATTTCTTAATAAGGGCAAATCGGTAATTTGATTACAAAATTGTAAATACGGTTAAAAGTTTTTGTAATTAATTCTCTAGATCTCGCATGAAAAACGGATCAGACTCGCTGAATCGCCTCGCCAAATCTTGCTAGCACGTAAAATTGCAATTTTCTGGAGACAATGGAAGGACACGTTTTTTCGAGGTATCGCGCGCATCAGAACTGACATTTTCATATTTAAAGTCATATAGCACATCATGTACCATAAGTGGTACTTAGAGAATGATGAAAATCGACTACGAGATAGTGCCGAAAATCAAATCGAGAATGAGGGACAACGGGTATTATGGAATTTGATTTAGTCACTACAAGCCAAATATGCACATGGCCGTCTTCCTCAATTACAAGAGACCAAAAAACGTGATTTTTATTTGAGGATGGTAGTGAGCTTTGGGTTGAGAGAAATGCTTTAGAGAGAGAAACTTCTCTTCTCTAAAATACTAATAATCTGACCGTCAAGGCCTTCTGAGCAAAGAAGGGAATGTTCTACGCTGAGCAAGCTACGCGACCTCCTGATTTATGAAGTTTGACAACCCAAGAGCTAGATTTTGTCCTCACTTGGAGTTTTTTACTCTACGGCGTTTTTTGATGTTTCATTGAGGCCGAGGGGTTGCTTGATCGGTCCCCAAAACATGGGACCGAATCACAATTTTCGGGATTTGGCTGCCGCGGATCGCCCGTAACTGAAGTGGGCTGTTTGTGTGGAAATTGTCATTAAAATGCATGTTCGGTGATGATAAAGGTCGAATGGTCAGAGGATCCATCCCAAATATGGGACCTAATTGATGCGTTGTTTTTCGAGCCAAGGTGCAATGAGTCGCTTTCTGCCGCTGCGTGGCTTCATGAATTTGCGTGACAAATGTCTGGGTTGTATGCTTTCTGGGGTCGAACGGTTGCAATCATGCAAATTCACTAAGTGAACCTGCTGCGACGAATAGTAAATTGTGGTTTCACTATTCTAATAAGACTAAAAATATATATTTTCGTGAAAGTACGTGTTGGCCGAGGATTTAAATTAAATTACTGTGTATGATCATTAGCCCAAGAGCTAATTTGATGTGTGATTTAAAGTTTATGTAAATATATCTGCGTATACATATTTGCATGTGGATTGACGAATTGAACCCCTATTATTATGCATTCCATATGCACCGGAACATCCTAGAATATAGAATGAGCGCATGAGATGAGTCTAGAGAAACAAGGTTCTGGAGGGTAGTCTAAAAAATGTAAATTATCTGGGAGGGTAGTCCAACCAAATAATATATCAACCGTCTGAGCTGCCCACTTGATATTTATTCATCTGGGAGGGTAGTCCACAACTAAAGAATATATCAACGCCAGGGGCCCAAATGATATTTATTCATCTGAGTAGTCCACAACAATTAATATATATCAATCGTCTGAGCTACCAATTGATATATATTCATCTAGGCCCACTAATAAATTAATACCCCTATACGAGGCTTACGAGTGTGAGAGAGCTTCCGTGAGGGCTCCTGATCTCGGAATGGGTCACGTAGACTTTCGCAGATCATGCATTTGCTTGAATGTTTATTTAAATTGGAACATTGCACTTGACTTAGGTGGTGAGTAGCCCACTTTGGCGATTCTCCTACCGAGCTTTGTAGCTCAACCCGCCGTGATCCCTTGCCAAGTACAAGGAGCGTTGCGCAGGAGCATCGCTCGGCCCTTTCGAAGTTGTATTAGAAGAAAGTTTCTGTCAGGGCTTTGATTTATACATGTATTAGAATTCCCCAATTTTAATGTATGTATTGTATAAGAGTAAAAACATATTAACTCTTGAAACTATCGGATATAGTTCGATATATTGTGTTTAGTAATAAATATGGGCCCAAGGGTTTATCGATATATATGGTCAGATATATTGTTGATCGGGGACAGTTTATACAGTTTTGTATTTGGGCAGAGCCTCGCACAAAGGAGACTCGATTTTCAGTGGCGTCGGGCAACCCGACCTCCACTGTATTCCTGGTCGACGGTATCAACTAATCCCTAAGCCGGGCGCCACACAGCACGTAGCTAGTATACTAATACTCAGTGAGCCTTGGGGTGGCATCCATCACCACTAGTGGTTTGATGTGAACTTAGGTAGTGGAAACCCATGGATGGATATCGGAGCTTGTGTCATGGTCGAGGAAGAACATCAACCACTCCTATGGTGGTATGATGTAAAGTTAGGTATGAGATTACCTAGGGGAAGGCACGAGAGAGAAATAACACCGCACGTGTTTTGGATTGCGGATCATGTGATGGTATGATTGATGCTATAACATGTTGATTGATCATGTGTTGTGTTTGATTGTAGCTAGGTGGATAGCACTTAGGACAAATAAAACTAAATGTCAACATCAGATTAGTGTGAGAGCAAGTTGGTTGAAAATTTTTAGTAAATGGTCCATCAGTCTCGACAAAGAGTTCCAGCTGACAAGATCGCTGTGGGTTTTGTGGAAAACTAGAAAATTATTTCACAGACAAGATAAATAACTAAAATTTCACAGCTAAATTTTCAAGTAGCAAGGAAGGCTACCGATGAAAAAATGGACGAGGAAAATAATTTTTCTAAGATTTTACAAGTGGTACAATCAAGAAAACGGGTAAAATAAATTTTTTAAAATTTATTCGAAAGTGTCCAAGAAAATGAAAAAAATAATAATAATAATAATTTTAGCATTTTCCAACCGGGTAAATAACTGAAAAAAAAAATAATAATAATAATAATAATAATAATAAGGAAAAAAAATTTTTGGTGCACTGTAACGGGCTAACGCCATCAGCCAGAGGCAAGGCGCCGGGCAGCCAGAGCGCGTGGCCGGGCGCGAGCGCGCGCCGACGGCGCGGCCGGGCGCCAAGAGCGCCGGCGCCTCTGGCCAAGAGCGCCAGGCGCTGCAAGAAATAATGGGCTACGGCGTGAGTTGGCAGTGTGCACGCAGCGTATCAAGAAGTGGGCGCAGCGGGCGCAGCATGGGGCGCCGGGCGCAGCGCAGGGCGCGCAGCGCGTAAGCGTGAGCGCCGCAGCAGCACGCAGGCGGCACTAGCGAGCGTGCGAAGCAGCGCGCTGGGCCGGGCGTGAGAGCGTGTGCGAGGCGTGGGAGCGGCGTCGGGCTACGCCGCGGCTGTTTTAGTTGCACTCTGCGCACCTACCATTTTCGATCCGCTTTGATCGCTTCTCGAAATACCAATGAACATCGTTTCATCAAATAAAATTTTTTCAAAAAAAAATTTTATTATTAAATTCAAATAAAATCAAATAAAATCAAATAAATTTTTGATAAAAATTTTAGTAAATAAAATTTTCAAAATAAAATTTTTAAAAATAAAATTTTAAGTTGAAAACAATATTTTTAAACGCGAAATGATTATGTATACACCGAAGTTATGTGTGTATGATTAGTGTCTCGGGCCGTGGTTATGCCTGTAGATACTGTGATTGGATTTAACCACCATTTGAAATGGTGATTACTAATAGTTGCGCATTTAAATTATATGCATGGTGTACGTGATAGAAAAAGGTGAATGCTAAGGTTAGATTTTTACCTTAGGGATTTAAAATTTAAAATGAACAAGAAAGTTAAGAACCTTATTGAATAAAACGAACCAAGTGGTTGAATTAGCACACTTAGAAATGAACGGTCGGGTCACGGTCAAGCCGAGTCTATCAAGTAATGCATTAAGAAGTCGGGACCGAAATGAAAGTTAGATGACTCTTTGCTGCCATGTTTATCAGGTAAATGGTTGGTAGAGGGCGAGGACGTAGAGAACTCACTCGGGCACCGGGTCAGCACAACTCGTTTGATCAGCCAGACTCGTCGAGGGTCGTAGTATTACACGACTGCCATAAAGACGTGTCAGATAAAGATGCGTGTATCAGAAGATCCCCAGTAACCCCCGCAGGCTTGCGGGCGTATCATCCTCCGACATTCACAAGGGGAAAAGATTCGATGGTGGACGACCATTGGTTCATGCAGATTGAGAAGGTGTTAGAGGCATGAGGTTACTCGACGCATCAGATTAGACTAAATTGCAGCTCTAAATGCAGAGAATGAAGCTCAAATAGTATGGAAAGGGGCAAGGACCTCAGAGACCATGAGGAGCCTTGTATCGCTAGTTCTCCCTAGGATTAGGCGATTATAAGGATGATATGTCGAGGTCGCGAACCTGAGATCTCGACTCTACTCATTAAATGGACCCGAGATCATGACATGTCGAGCTCGATGTCATCCTCGGATGGATCAATACGCTTTATACTATATCGATCGCGGAGTGCAGAGAGTTACCGCTCACGCAGATCAAGAGGTCGTGGTGGTATTTCAAGGACAAGCATGACATTTCATTCAGACCAAGATACGAGTCCGTGTCAGGACAAGAAGGGTCGTAAGAATAGCCCACTTCCTAGGAGGACGAGAGACCGTGACTTGATCTACCTCGAAAGTGGTTCACAAAGACGCGAATATTTTTCCGTGACGAGCACCCGACTACCCTCCACATAGGATGTAGACTTCCTAGATCGAAGTCACACCGTACTTTAAATCCATCTCTATGATTCCGCAGCGATGGCACCCCATTGAAAGTCAATAGAACCCGTGAGTCTGAAATTGGCAGGATCTATTTGACAAGTGGGACCGAGCACTTCACCACGGGGCGCCTTGCCTGGCTGCGAAAAGGAAGGACAAGACCTTCGACTGCATTGACTATGTGCACTCAACGGTTACGATCAAGAATCTGCACCATTACCGAGGATTGATGATTTGTTTGATCGCTTAAGAGGAGCGCGAGTCTACTCCTGTAAGATAGACCTTCGTGACCGGGTTACCATCACCGAGGATTGCGGGAATACGATATCCCTAAGACAACATAGACGCCCTCGCCGGCACTTTGAGTTTACTGGTGATTCTTACTGACGACGCGCTCAGCTGGCATTCGCGGATCTCAGGATGTTCCAACCTTATCTAGATCGCTTGTCGAGTCTTCGGATGATATTCGATCTACTCCCAACTCGAGGAGCATGAGTATCACTGAGGATTATTTACAAATACAAGAGACCATCAACAGACGCCTAAGTTCAAGAAGTGCTTAGTTTTGGCTTATCGAGGTGAGATTCGGGACACCGGTGTCGCGATCGAGTGTCACGACCCAGAGTATGTCGAGGCAGCCGATGAGTCGGGAGAGATCGAATGTCAATTCGAGATACGAGTTTCGATCGGGCCGGTATTACGAGACACGAATACCGGTTGTCCATTCGGGATGTGATCGCAGACTTCGCCACTTCGACATGGACTTCATGGTCGGGATACCACCATAGAGAGAGGTCGAGGATACTGAACACTCCTAATACGTGTCAACAAGAGGGAGGATCATTTTCCTGGGTCGTGTGGAAGAGGCGTAAAACTTCTTCGCTTCTGCACTAGTTTCGTGACTCGTGGCCGTGGATTGAGCATGAGTGACGGATTTCCAGAGACGTGGGATCCTGAAGACTTCTTTGGGGACAATACACCCAAGTAATGGTAGAGTACGAGTATATTAGCCATTCCTCCACACCCTAGTAAGGTTGGTGAACTAGTTTCGCCGGTGCTATACAAGCACTTCCAGCAACATTGATAGGCCAGAGGGGCCAAAGTGTGGGTCGAAGTCAGGGACATATCAGGGTTACGCAGCCAGGCGTAGCGGGACTCAGTGGCAGACGATGCTGTCGGGATGTCGCTTCGACATTACGAGCCGACAAATTACTCCGGGCCGCCGCACTGACCTAGGCCGTTGTCATACCCGAAAAGACATCGGATTCGGGGCTTAGAGGTTAAGGCCTTTAGAGAAGCTTAGGAATAGATGTGTTCTTCCCTAGGATGTAGGGTGAGAGTTGACCCGATAGGCTCCAGGATAATGAGTGAGAGATCTCTCGATTCGCTCATGGCTGACCGGGGAGGGTGTCACACTCATGACATTATCGGTGTTTCAGGTGGCACGATAACATCGCTGGCCGAGTCCTGTGGTGCACTAGACTGGCCATTCACCACTCGTGAGTAAGGGTTGAATTTGTTTTAGGACTACGTCCAATGAAAAACTCATGTTGAATCAAATGTAAGAGGCTCAAAATGTGTTCAAGAGTTGCGTAATCGAGATGAAAACACATTGACAAAAAGGTTATCACGCATCGAGAGTCGAGGGATGTGAGCCCAGGGTGACTCGAGGCTCGATACCGCTGAAATCGCACGGGTGTTGCTGAGCCGGGCAAGGGCTCTGCAAATGGATGATATGTACGGCATGTGGACGAGCCGACATCCATTGGATTGTCGCGATCAGGACTCCTCGAGAGGTTAGCTGCTACACACCAAGCAAGGGTCAGGTAGGTTACGCGGTGGGCGGATTACACACGGTGAGCCGAGGGCATACAAGCAACACGTGTCCTCGGATCGTAAGGTAGAGGATTAATTACTCTTTAGTGGAATGCCTACAACAATAGTTATCGCGAGTATACTAATGGCACCATATGACAGACAAAATGCCGTGAGGCCATGAGGTCACCGTTAGATGGACCGAGGTGGGAGAGATCCATCACGTCCGATTTGATTAGAGACACCTCCGTGAAGGTGAGTTTGATATGATAGCGTTCTTCTCACTTCAGCCAGTGGCCTCGCGTAAGAGCTATATAGATGTACGACGTCAATTTAGAGTTCGAGGTCGGGTGGATCACGCCTTCCTCAAGGTGATTCCAGAGAGGAGTGGTTGTGTTCCTAAGAAGCGCGGAGTTATCGAGGTTCATCGACCTTTCGAGATACTCGAGGGCAGCACCTTATGCATCAAGTATGCTAATACCAAAGATGTCGTGTCCGGTGAGGTATTTCACGCCTCCATGCTCCGAGAGTATACCCGATCCAATTACGAAAGCGGTCAGATAGATCGAGGTCGACTAACTGATGACCTGAGGAGTGACCGTGCAGTATCATTTGTACCAGGATCGTGTTTTTGCGAATGAAGACCGTGAGGCTAGTGAGAGTGCTATGGCGGCACCGCGGGAGCTGGGAGGAGTCAACGCTGGGAGCGCGAGGACACGATGTTACCTATCCCTTCGCTTAGGGGATGAAGGTACGTGGGTTTAGTCATTTAAGACGAAATGACTAGCTTTACATGCATGGTAGAAAGTGCATGCAGATATGCATGTGTCGATACGACTGCTTCGAATTTCGACGAAATTCCTTTAAGGAGTGGAGAATGTAAGACCCGAGAAATTTCAATTTCTAATAAGGGCAAAACGTAATTTTGATTACAAAATTGTACGTTAAAAGTCCTAATTAATTTCTGATCTCGATGATCTAAACTGATTGTACCGCTGAATCGCCTCTCGCGGAAATCTAGTTATCACGCAGTGTACCCTCGGTGAATTTTCGAGACGGAGTCGACACGCTGAGGCATCGCTTTTGCAATCAGAACCGCATTTTCTTTACGCACTAAAGTCACATATAGCATGTACTCATGTACCATAAGTGGTATGAGTAGAGAAATGATGAAAATCGACTACGAGATAGTGCCGAAAATCAAATTCGAGAATGAGGGACATAATGGTATTATGGAATTTGATTTTAGTCACTACAAGCCAAAATAGTGCACATGGTCATTTTCCCAATTACAAGAGACCAAAAACGTGATTTCCATTGAGGATGCAGTGAGCTTGGGTCGAGAGAAATGCTTTAGAGAGAGAAACTTCTCTCTAAAAATACGGCGACCTGGACCTAAGGCCTTCTGAGCAAGAAGGAATGTTCTACGCGGAGCAAAGCACGCCAGGACCCCGATTCATGTTTCACAACCTAAAGAGCTAGATTTTGTCCCTACTTGAGTTTTTATCCCATTTAAGTGTTTTTTTTTTTGATGTTTCGTTAGTTTGAGGTCGTGAGGGAAGTCGCTGACTGTCTCAAAACACGGGACCTAATCAGGGAATTTTCAGATTTTTGGTCGCCAGACCGCCATAACCTAAGTGGGCTGTTTGTGTGGAAATTGTCATTAAAAATGCATGTTTGAGATGATAAAGGCTCGAATGGGTTGCATGATCTGTCCCAAATATGGGACCTAATTGATGCAAGGTTTTTAGCTAAGGTGCCGTGAGTCGCTACGGCCGTTGCGTGGTTTGTTTAATTGGTGGTATTAAATGTTTGCTGGTATAAGCCAGTCGAATGGCCGTGGAATCATGGTTCACTAAGTGAACCGTGTTTAGTGATTTTCCTCGGGAATAGTAAACTAGGGTTTCACTATTCCCTAATAGTTCTAAAAAATATATATTTTCGCTAGCACGCGGTCGTCGAGTGATTTAAATTAAATTACTCGTATGACTATTGAAACGCTTTAGCTAATTTTGATGTGTGATTTAAAAAGTTTTGCGTAACATATTCATGTATATATATTTGCATGTGATTTAGACCTAATTGAACCGACATGTTATATTCCATATGCACCGGAACATCCTAGAATATAGAATGAGTGCATGAGATGAGTCTAGGGAACAAGGTTCGGGAGGGTAAATTAAAAATGTAAATTACTCCGGGAGGGTAGTCCAAACTAAATAATATAACAACCGCTTCTGAGCGCCCAGCTTGATATTTATTCATCGGAGGGTAGTTCATTGTAAACTAAAGAATATATCAACCGTCTGAGCGCCCGGGGCTGATATTTATCACCTGAGGGTAGTCCACAACAATTAATATATCAACTGTCGGGAGCTACCACCGATATATATTCACTCCGAGGGCTGCCCACTATCAGTTCAATAATTATACGAGGCTTAGCAGGAGAGCCTGCGAGGGCTCCCAGACTGCTGGCCTGAGACACTCGGGATAGGATCATGCATTTCACTGAATGTTTGTTTAATTCGGGACGCACGCACTCTAGGTGGTGAAATCTTTAAAAAGCTTATTTTCTCATCGAGCGCCTCACCCCGCCGTGGGATCCCCTTTGCCGTGCACAAGGAGCGCAAGCAGGAGACCGCTCGTCCCGAGGTCAGACATAGTTGAAAGTCGGGTTGCGGGTTTTGATTTATACATGTATTAGAATTCCCCAATTTTAATGCATGTATCAGAGCAAGAGTAAAAACACATTAACTCTGAAACTATCGGATGCTCGATATATTGTGTCAGTACAAGCTGATGGGCCCAAGGCCAGATCGGGATATATATATCAGATATATTGGCTGACGTGACAGTTCATAGCAAAGCTTGCATTGGTAGATTGCATAGTGAGACTCGCCCCGATTTTCTAAAGTGGCCGGCAACCCGATTCCTCCACTTATACCAGAAACACGGTGGTCAACTTAATTCTGCTTCATGCCACATATATATATATATATATATATATATATATATATATATATATATATATATATATATATAGTTATCTATATATATAAATATGTATATATCTATATATATAAATCTATATAGATATCTATATATATAATCTATTTTTTTATATAGATGTATGTAGATATATAAATCTATATAGATATTTTATATATGTATTTATATATATTTATATATATATATACTATATATAGATTTATATATCTATATATATCTATATATATATTTATATATATATATAGATATCTGGAGTATAGATTTCCTATATATCTATATATATATCTATATCTATTTATAGATATATAAATCTATATATAGATATGTATATATAGATATCATATAGATATATACATATTATATATAGAGAATTATAGAATAATTATATAGATTTATATATATCTATATATATAAATCTATATATATTACTCCATATATATATATATGTATATAGATATATCTATATAGATTAGTTTATATATAGATTTATATATATTTATATATATATATATGAGTATATATAGATATCTATATATAGATCTATATATCTATAAATAGATATATACCTATATATAGATATCTATATATATATATATATATATAAATATATATAAATCTATATATAGATTATCTATATATATATCTATATATAATCTATATATAGATATCTATATATATATATATATTTATAAATCTATATATATATATATATATATATATATATATATATATATATATATATATATATATATAGATTTATATATCTATATCTATTTATAGATATATAAATCTATATATAGATATCTATATATATATATGTGACGCCCCAAAACCCGGGGGTCCGTTGACTACCCGTCAACTCACGGAGTCACGTGGAATGCTTCTAAAGTGACCCGACATTTTTCATTTAAAATTCGGCGTAGCTCCCTCAGACAGGAGCTCTACCCAAATACATAACCCGCAAATAATTGGCCCCAAAATTCCAATATATTCACACAGGAATAAGACTCGCCATCAGGCCCATAAACAAATACTCATAAAATCAATTATCATAACTATTCTTCAATTATCTCCTCAATAATTCATCAGCTTGATTACACTTTTATTTTATACAAACATATATTAAAATCTACAATTCTAATACATGTTATGTCCAAAAACCATCAAGCCACAAACCGACTTCTTCAAAATCAACCTCAAAATGAGCTGTCTCCTCGAGCGCTCTCTGTACCTGAAAAATAAAGGGGGTCCTGACGATCAGGGTGAGCTAAAGCTCAAGAGGAGAATCGCCTGGCGGGCCACCACCACCCAAGTGCAATGCTCCAGCAAACACACACCTCAAGTAACAGCATGATCCTACTGAATGTCTACATGATCACCCCACGTCACGAGTCCACCGACTCACTCACACTCGCTTCAAGCCATGTATGAGAAAAATAATCATTTTCAAACAAAACTTTTGTTCTCGTAAAATATACTAACGAAATATTCGTAAAATACGGACTACCCTCTCGAGGTGAATCGTCATGAAGCTCAAACAACATGGTCCTCATCCGAAATGATCCGCCGCCCATCTCCCAACCCAATTCTCCTGAATATCATCATTTGAAATTCCTTTCGCAACCATATCCGTTTATAAAAATACCTTGTCATGCACTCACACCTAACTCTAGGTTACCCAGCATATGAAAATGCATTATGCCATTTTCAAAATCATTTACACAATATGTCAATATGCATATTTTCAATCAACTATAATTACACTCATTTAATTTAACACATCACTCATCACCCAATGTAGCCTACTCTGGAAAGCAACTCATAATCATTTCAATGGCTTATAAACACACAATTTAATTCCATGTAATGTGTCATCGAACTAACACATTAAAATAATGTCTTAACCTATCTAGTTCCACATTATTATCAAGCCATTCGCTTACCATTTCAAGCACAACACATGGACAATTCTATCCATTTCAATACACAAACCTCGGACTATTTATAGTCTTAAAACGTGAGCAAGTGGGCTGTCCCACGGCAGCCCATTCCTACATCGGTTCCTCTCGATGGAACCGATTTCCATTCCCAATTCCTGCCTCCTAATCACCAAAGCATAATTTATTCAATAAATTATCACAAACACCCCAATTCGCCTCCCTGGGGGGTCAGGAAGTGGCTGTCCACGGGCAGCCCACTCATCCTACATCGGCTCCAATTTTTGAAACCGATTTCCATAGCTATTCCCGGTCTCATGCATACCAACATAGAATTTATTCCATAAATTACCATATAACACCCCCAATTCAGCCCCAAATGTACCACTGACTACCCAAGAATGTCTAAAAATCTTTTCACACCTCGGTCCCATGCTTGGGGACCGACCAAACACCCATTCCTGCAGATTTTCTCATCACATGCATTTAAAGCAATTTTGGTGAACAAAACACCAAACAGCCCCCACTTCTCGGGCAGTCACTGACATGGGGAAAATCCCCAAGAAATTCTAACACCGTCCCATGTTTTTTGGGACTGACCAAACGCCCCCTCACGGCCTCAAACCAACTGAAACATCAAAAACTCCTTAAAAAATGGGAATAAAACGCAGCAGGGAGAAAATCCTACCTCTCTTGGAGTTGTCAAACCGCAAACCCGGTCCACATGAGTTTCATTCCAGAGAACGCTTCCTTCGTCCGTCGAAATCCAATCCGGGCCTATCTTGTGGAGGCTTCTGCAGGTCGAGACTCCTCTAGAATCACCATTTTGCCCTCTCTCACGCCTAATGACTCATAATTGAATTTAATGCTGCTTTTGGTGTTTAAGTGGAGAAATAAGACTATTCTCTCAAAATTACAAGCTCGCTCTCCTTTAATCCAATTAATTCACTTCTTTACGATTTGATATTCTAAGACTACCTCTAAATAATTCATTTTCATCATTTCTCTACCATACCACTTATGGTACATGAGTACTTGTTATAGCGCGCCTTCGGTCAGATCGGAACGATTTACTTCAAGACCGAAATGCGATGCCTCGAAAAACGTCGACCATCGCTTTTAAAATTACTTAAATTTTACGTGTTAACTGGGGATTTCATGAGACGATTCCAATCTGCGATAATCCGCTTCGCCATCCGGGAGATCTAGAGAATTAATTACTGGATTTTTAACTCCGCAATTACAATTTTGTAATCAAAATTACGCTACCTATTCCGTAAATTGGAATTTCAAGTCATTTCCTAGGACAATCTCGCCATATGCCCAAAGTTGGCGCAATGGTAACACGTCATTCCGCCAAATGACCCGAACTCGACCGTTAAACCGTGGTCGACCGACCTAGCGCTCGATCAGCCTACGCGGGCCCGCCCGCGCTCGCTCGCGCACGTCACGCTCGTCCACGCACACCCGCGCTTCGCCTGTATACTCGGGCCACGCGCTGGCGCGCCGCCGCCGCACGCTTCGCCGCGTTTACGCCGCTTCACGCGCTGCGCTGCTGGCGCTTGCGCTTCTGCCGCGCTGCGCGCTTTCGCTGTGATTGCAGCTTGCCGGTGATGTATTGCAATATACCGCTCGCTGCTTACGCTGCAAATACACCCTGTATTGCAATACAATTCCAGCCTTCCCCAGCCTTCTCCTCGCACATAAAATCAGATTTGCAACACAGCTTCTACAAATCATCAAGCTCTTACAATACACTAACCTCAGCCGCAATACAATCCACAAATTTTCCTCCCTTATTTCGTAATACAATTTCTATCAAGAACATACCATTAGCCATCACAAACTGGCAGAAATTTCATCAAAATTTTCGCACCAAAATTTTTTTTCGTTTTTTTTTTCACTTTAATAAATTTTTTTCATTATTTCAAAGAACCGGAAAATCACAAAATCACAAAGTCATTTTTTTCCATTCTCTTTTACACTCAACAATTCACAAAATTTATTTTCTCTATTTTTCTTCAATTTTCCAACTTAGAAAATTATTTTCATCACCTAATAGGCCAAATAAATTTATAAAATTTATTCTTTTCATTTTCTTTTCCAGTTTTTGTACACTGTACAACTCAAAACATTTTCTACACATTCATGTGCTAAGCAATCACCAAGCACACATCATTTCACAACTCACACATAACATGGCAAACACACCATTCACCAAACAACCAAATGATCACACATGTTATAAACATCAATCATACAATCATCATATGATCACAATCAAAACATTACGCAAAGGTTCTAATTTCTTTTTTTTTCTCGCGCTTTCCTAGGTAATCTCATACCCAAACTCCAACATCAACCACACACCCAGTGGTGATGCTCATCCTCACCATGGCCTGCTCAAGCCTCCATCTCTAGTTTCATATACCTATACTCTACATCAAACCACTGGGTGGTGATGGATACCCAACCCGAGCTCCCTGGGTATTCAGATATCAAGCTTTCCGATACCAAGCCGTGGACGCCGGTATCAGATTTCAAGCGCCAGTAATCCTAACCGTGCACTACACTACAACTACATATCCCAAAGGCCCATGCCTCAAAGACGCTACGTAATCAGAGGTTCAGTTTCCGATACCAAGCCGTGAAGCCGGTATCGCACTGCCACTTATAACTACACCCACCGAGCTCCCAAGGTAATCGGGCACTAGCCTACACCAAGCCGTGACGCCCAAAACCTCGTGGGGTCCGTTGACTACCCACAACCCGCGGACAGCATGGATGTCGTTACCCGACACCACTGTAAAACGGCAGAGTCTTGCACGGAGCTCTACCCAAATACAAACTCAGAATACCGTGATTACCGCCCCAAATGCCCAATATATGCAATATATCCAATACGCCATCAGCCCATAAACTAATGCTCATAAAAACACATATCACAACTATCCCTCCAATTATCTCCCAATAATACATAGTTGATTTCCACTTTATACAAAAAAAAAAAAAACATATATTAACATCTACAAGTCTAATACATGTTATGTCCAAACCATCAAAATCATGAACCAAGATCTTCAAAATGAATTGTCTTCTCGAGCTCTCCATGTACCTAAAAAATAAAGTTGTGTCCCACGACGCGTAGCTAAAGCCGCAGAGAATCGCCTGGCTGGCCACTCACCACCTAAGTGCAAGCAATGTCTGGGGGCAACACACACTCAAGTAAATACATGATCCTACTCGAATGTCTACATGTCATCTCCCATGTCACGAGTCCTCACGCACTCACTCACACTCGCTTAAGCCATGCGATGAGAAATAATCATTTTCAAAACAAAACTTTGTTTCAGTTGAAAATATACCACCGAAATATTCTAAGAAATACGTGGACTACTCCCGAGGTGAATCAAGCACGAGCTGTCCGAAACGGGCCATGGTCCTCATCCGAATGATCTTCGCCGCCCATCTCCCAACCCACCTCCGTATCATCATCCCGTGAAATTCCTTTCTCGCAAACATATCCGTTTTACAAAATACCTTGGCTATGCACTCACACCTACTCCTAGTTACTCAGTTAGCATATGAAAATGCATTATGCCATTTTCAAAATCATTTACACAATATGTCAATATGCATATTTTCAATCAACTATAATTACACATGTAATTTCCAAAATATCAAGCATCACTCCAATTTAGCTCACTGGTAATTCATAATTTTATCTCCAATGGCCTATGCTCACAATTATATCTATAATCGAGCAAATCACAATTTTATTCCTAATATCCTATACACACAATTATATTCCATTTAATTGTGACCTCATGTTAATCCTCATTAAGCATTAACCTATTGATTTTTACACTACACCAACTCAAGCTATCTATTTCATACAAGTTCATACCAAAACACATGGGATTTATTTTTATCTATTCTACACAACCCGGATCGATTTTTACCGGGGCCCCGAATCAAAGAAGGCTGTCCACTGGCAGCCCATGTCCAACATCTAAGCTTAATTTTGAACCGAATTTACCCATTTCTATCTTATAAACACCAAAGCATAATTATTCCAACCTAATGCACTCAATCCGCTTCTCGGACTGGCCACTGACAGCCCAAAAGCCCAAAATTCCTGCAGCACTTCCGTCACATGTTTTTGTACGATCAAGGCCTATCTCTACTTTATCATACAATTACATGATTTAAAGTAAAATTTGGAATTTAAGAGACCTAAATGTACCTCTAATTTTCAAGGCTCACTACAAGAGAAAATCCCAAGAAAATTCTGAACACCCGGCCCCATGTTTCAGATCGATCAAATACTCACGGCCTCAAACTAACTAAACATCGAAAACCCTTAAAAATGGAATAAAACGCAAGTAGGGAGAAAATCCTACCTTCTTTGAGTTGTCAAAACTCGCAAATGTGGGGTCCACGCTGCAGAGTCGCCCGAGAACGCTTTTCCCTTCCCGTCCGTCGAAATCCAACGGCCTGATCACAGGTATTTCTAGAGAGAAGTCAGAGACTCTCTCTAGAATCACCATTTTTGGTCTCCTCCACGCCTACTGCATCTCCCCCAAATGACCCCCACGTTTTTGCCTTTGTTTAAGTGGAGAAGATGATGTCTTCTTCTCAAAATTACAAGTTTCGTCTCATTTAACTATTCTTCAATTCTTTCATCAGAGCTGATATTCGGCGATCATCGCCGTCGCTCATCAACACTACAGCCACTTATGGCACATGAGCGCCAGCAGAGTGTGCGCCGCATCGGTAATGATTTACAAGACAGAATGCGATGCCTCGAAACGGTAGCCAACCCTCGACGGCTCCTCACAGGGCCGCGGCTCTTTGCGCGTGCTAACTAGATGCATGAGACGATTCCAACGGTGAAACCGCTTCGTCATCCGAGATCTAGAGAATTAATTATGGATTTTAATCGTACTAGCCAGAACAACAGATTTGTTCTTTATTCAACACTTCGTCTTAAGAACACGCATGTAAGACCCGAGAAATTCCAAATTCGAATAAGGGCAAAAACGTAATTTTGATTACAAATTATAACATTGCTAAGTCCGTAATAATTCCTTTCTAGATCGCATTTAATTTAAACTGGACACATTGTCGAATCGCTCCTCACAAATCTAGCTAGCACGTAAAATTTCGCGAATTTGCCGAGATAGCCTGAGTTGGCACGCTGAGGCACTAGCTGCAATGAAATCGATTTTCATATCACGACTTAAAGGCACAATAGCATGTACCATAAAATTATAAGGGTATGAGCAGAAATGATGAAAATGGATGACCGAGATAGTGCCGAATGTCAAACTCGGAGAAAGAAGGGAATTAATTGTTTTAATTGAATTAAATGATAATAAAGCAAAGTGGGAAATAAAGTGGGTCTTCTCCAAATACAAATATTAAAAGTGAGCAAAACTGCATCGGTGGCTTGACGCAGAGGAGCGTATTGAGAGAAATTTAGAGAGAGTACTTCTCTCTAGAACACGCTACGATCCGACCGTCATGCCTTTCGGCAGAGAAATGTTCTACGCGGACAAGCTACGCGTGACCCGGATAGTGAGTTTCTTCAAACCCTCGAGGTAGGATTTTCTCCCTTACTTCTGGGTTTTATTCCCATTTTAATGTCGCTCAATGTTCGAGTCGACGGGGCCATTAAGTCAGTTGGATCTGGCCCCAAAACATGGGACCGACCAACGCTAAATTTTTTAAACTAATGAGCGTACCGTGAGTCGCCCACTACCGTATGTATGAAGATGGAAGCTCGTGGGTGTGAATCATGTATCGCTGGTTTCAGGCCTAGACGATCGCGGAAATGCGTTCAAAATATGAACCTAGATTAATTGAGTGTCTAGAATAAGTGAAACCCTGTGGTTTTACTCTTCCTAAGAATAAGTAATCCAAAAATGTATTTTTGGGAAAATCAGAGCCAGTTAAGTAATTCTGACGAATTGCTTATGTTTGAACATTAGCCCAAGTGAGCTAATTTTTGGTGTTTGAAATGATAAATTACATAACATGTTTCAGGTGATTAATTTTTTAACGTGAATATATTTCGTGTTATATATTTGCATGTGATTAGACTGGGTGGCTGAATTCTCCGTGATACATGCATTCCATATGCACCGATCACCCTAGATTATAGGAGTGAGTGCATGAGATGAGTATAGAGAAAATGGTTCTGAGGTAGTCTAAAATATAAATTATCTGAGGGTAGTCCGACACAACTTAAAATATCAATCGTCTGAGCTACCCAATTGATATTCACATCTGAGGGTAGTCCATTGAAACTTAAAAATATCAACGTCTGAGCTACCAATTGATATTCATCTGGAGGGTAGTCCACAAACAATTTATATATCAATCGTCTGAGCTACCAATTGATATATATATACATCTGAGGGTCATTGCCCACTAATTAAAATATTAATTCTCATACAAGGCTTAAAGCAGGAGAGTCTATGAGGACTCTGATCCGAGTTATCGCGTAAGACATCATAGATCAGCGCATTTGCTTGAACGTGTTTACTGGAACATCAGACCGCACTTAGATGGTGAGTGTACCCACTTAAAGTAAATCTCCACCGAGCTTTAAATTTCTCACCCCGCGCGGGATCCCCTTATTTTACAGTATTGTGGAGCGTGCGAGAGGAAGGCTCGCCCTAGAGATTTATCGTGAAGAAAGCCTGATGTGGCTTTTTGGTGGTTG
Source organism: Tetrastigma voinierianum (assembly GCA_016808115.1). Classification (NCBI taxonomy): domain Eukaryota; kingdom Viridiplantae; phylum Streptophyta; class Magnoliopsida; order Vitales; family Vitaceae; genus Tetrastigma; species Tetrastigma voinierianum. The sequence continues at coordinate 71,824 of JAEQBH010002869.1, read as the reverse complement.
TACATGTATTAGAACCCTTTACGTTTAATATATGTATGCTTAAGAGTAAAAATATTAACCTTGTAACTATGGGTATAGTTGTTTCATAGTCGCATGTACATCGAGTATCAGTTTCAGGGGCCCAAGTGGCCGTATTGGATATATATTATATATTGACCGTTTGGGATGTATATGCAAGATCAGATTGGGTAGAGCCCCAAAGACAAAGGGAGACTCGCCTATTTTCTAAAGTGGTGCCTAACCCGACATCCACTTGTATTCGCAAGCTGATCGGTAGTCAACGGACTTCGTTTTGGGGCGTCACAAATTTGGTATCGTGAGCTTAGGCATACGAATACCAGGAGCTCCTGCTCGTATCCATCACCACAAGGTGGTATGGTGTGGAGTATAGGTTTACGGAACCCATGGATGAAAAAAATTGGGCTTAGGCCATGGTCGAGAAGAGCACTACTAAAGGGCTTACGCTGGAAGCAGGTGACGGATACCTTAAAATCACTGACAAAACTGACACCACGCCAGACGTGTGTCGAGGTGTTTTGTGCGATCGATGAATTTGTTGCGGTGAATGTTTGATGAATGGCATGTCTACCATGTTATGTGTTTGGTTTGCGGTGCTCGTGATTAGCACATAGATGAGTTAAAGAATATCTTAGAAAAAATATTTGGAGTGTACTGTGCACAAAACTAGAATAAAGAGAATAAAATGAAAGTAAATTGAAAGAATTTATTCGTTTAGAGGTGAAATTTTGCTTTTTAATTTTTAAGGTTTTACTGCGGTAAAATCGAAGAAAATTAAATAAAATAAATTTTTCTCAAAATTTATTCCGGGATGTTGGAAAGTGAGAAGAAATTTTAGTTAAAGAAAATAAATTTTTTCATAAATTTATTTGGTTATATGGAGGGAGAAAATAATTTTCTAAGATTTTACAAGGTAAAATTGAAGAAAATGGAAGAAAATAAATTTTTATAAATTTATTTTTGAAAGGGAGAAAATTTTTCAAAGGAAAAATCGAAAGGAAAATAAATTTTATAAATTTATTTATTATGAAGTGAGAAAATACCTTTTCTAAGGTTTTATATGGTATAAAATTTAAGAGTGGGTTAAATAAATTTTTATAAATTTATTCTGAGTATTAAAGAGTGTGGAAAAAATGATTTTAGTGATTTTTAGTGATTTTTCCTCCAATTTCGGAAATAAATGAAAAAAATAATTTATAATGAAAAACTAAAATTTTTCTGTGCATTTCTATGGCCAATGTCACTTTGTATCAGGGAGAGAAAGAAAAAATATTATATTGCAAGAATTTAATTTTGTATTGCAAATACGGGCAAAGTGGGCTGCCGAAAGTGTATCGCAATGGCCACTGCGTCAGGTCGCTGCGTCAGCGAGTCAGGTCGAGACAAAACCGTATCACAATACGCCTTTAGTATCGCGGGCCGAGTGGTCGCAGAGGAAACCGTGGTCGCAATACAAAAAAATTGTATTGGCTGGCGTAAGCGGTTAGGCAATCGGCCGACGCCGGGCGTGGCGCAGCGGGCGCGCAGGGCGCCAGGCCGGGCGCCGCAGAACGGCGCGGCGCTGGGTAAGCGCGCAAACAGAGGCTGCACGGCGCCGGGCGCCAGGCCGGGCGCATGCGACAGCGCCGCAGGTCGCGGCGCGGGCAGCGGAGCGCCAGCGCTGGGGTCGCGGCACGGCAGGGCGCCGCAAAGAGGCGCGAGCGCGCGCGCCGGGCGTACCGGCTGCACTCACCGGGCGCCGCTGAGCCGGCCAGATCAGGCACTCCTGCGCAATTCGACTGATTTTCAAATCCTGCCGACTCAAGATTTTTCTCGAAATGTTAAATGAACACTGCTCATTGTAAATAAATTTTTCGAAAAATAATAATAATAATAATATTTATTAAATTCAAATAAAATCAAAATAAAATCAAATGAATTTTGATAAAATTTTCTAAAAATAAAATTCTTCAAAAATAAAATTTTTGAAATAAAATTTTGTCAAAACAATATTTTAAACTCGAAATTGATTGCAGATAAGACCGAAAAGGTAAAGGATTAGTGTCTCTAGGGTCAGGGTTATGTTCAGAGATATCAGATAGATTTAACTACCATTTGAAATGGTGATTGCGCTTAGTCACATAAAATTATATGCATGGTGTAATGCGATAAAAGAGGCAAGGGTTAATGCTAAGGTTGTGGGATTACGACCTTAGGATTCGTGGTACCGGGAATGAACAAGAAATCTTAGAATTTTATCTGAATAAATGAATTGAGTGGTCAATTTAGCCACTTAGGAAATGAACTGTCACCATGGTTGTCAATCTATTAGTAATCAAAGATCTCGCGATTACCAGTTAGACCGAAATGAAGCTAAATGACCTGTCGCCATGTTAATCAGGTAAATGGCTGGGCAGAGTGACGCAGGACGCAGGACGCCCACTGGCACCGGTCGGGCACCACGTGCAATCGACCACCGCCAAGACTGATCGCGGCTCAGAGGCCGTAGGTGTTGCAACGATCGCATCGCACGCTTTCAGCATACAGTAGTCAGGGAGATCCTAGTACCCCGTATGCTGTGACGTATCATCCTCTCGACATACACAAAGAAAAGATCCGATGGTAGACCATTGGTTCCACAGCACAATCGAGAAGGTGTTGGTGAGGCTGCGGGAGATCACCCGACACGGTACAACATCATCACAGCAAGAAAGGATCCCGATTAGACTAGCTGTGTTCTAGCTAGAGAATGAGGCCCAAATATGATGGAAATGGGCAAGGACCTCAGAGACCTTGGGAGGAGCCGCCAGACGCGGAGTTCTTCCCTGTGATTAGGCGAAATAGGTACGGCATGTCGAGGTTGCGAAGTTGGAGATCTCAGACCTTGTACTCACAATGGACCCGAGGATTATGGCCATGTCGAGTTCGAGGTCATCCCGGAGGGATGGTCGCTGATAGCCATGTGGTCGCATCGACGAGCGTAGGAGGATTATCCACATAATGCAGGATCTGGCATTCTATGGTATTTCAGGGGGACAAGCATGACATTTTTCCCCGCATAAAGATATTTATCCAAAGGCTGTGGATAAATAAGGTTGGCTAGCGAGCCTATTCTAGAGGACGAGGGGAGAGACCAAACGATCTACCTCGGCGGTTTGCGAGCACGAATGTTTTTCCGTATGAGCCACCGACCACTCCACATGACGTAGACTTCTGCATTGAGTTACACCGGTATTTCACCCATCTCTATGACCCGCATGATGGCACCTGGGCTTAGTTGCAGAACTCGCAGTCCAAATGCACAGGAGCTATTGGACAGCAGCCGATAGACCAGCACTTCACCATGGCGCTTCTACTTAGGGGTTGCGAAGAAGAAGGGCAAGACCCTTCGACCGTGCATCGACTACATGCAACAACAGGTTATGATCAAGAATCTGCACTCCATTACCGAGGATCGATGATCGGGCCTGGATTGGCCGAGAGGAACGCGAGTCTACTCTAAGATAGACCTTTCGTGACCGGTTACCATCACCGAGGTTGGTGGAGACAGATATCCCAAGACAAATAAGCAGATCGCAAGCATGGGCACTCCTGAAGCTTACTTTAATGTTCTTCTCGACGACGAACGCTGGCCAATAGCATTCATGGATCTCATGCATAGATATTCCAACCCTATTTAGATCAGCTTTGTCGTAGTCAGTGGATGACATTTGATCTACTCCCGCCAGAGCGACACGTAGCATCACTCGCTGGCGATCGCTTTTACGTACCGCACATTCATCAGACGCTTAAGTTCAAGAAGTGCGCTTCGCCACCGAGGTGAGAGTTCGAGACACGTGGTGTCGCATCGAGGTCAATCGACCAGAAAAGGTTGAGGCAAGGATGCGCTGAAGAGACCGAATGTCAATCTTCTCGAGATACGAAGCTTTCTCGGGATCGGGCCGGGCCACGAGAGACACGAATGGGCGTAAGCCATTCACCGATGATCATAGATTTCACCTACTGGACATGGACTCCATGGTCGACTACTTCACCATAGAGAGAAATTGAGGATATTTGGAACACTCGGATAATGTGTTGAAAATAAGAGGGAGGATCAAATTTTCTTCCAATCCGAGAGTTAGCGTAAGACTTCGTTTACAAGAATATCCAGATAGGCCGTCATCGTGGACTAAGGCCAAGATTATGGGACGCTAGTCGTGCAAGGCGTGATGATGTGTTATTTTTCATGTTACCGACACTTTCGGCGATTGCCCACGGCTGTGAATCTCAAGACTATGGGACACTTCACCCAATCATCGCTGAGACGTGAAGCGTTTCAATGGGGACGGGCGCATGGTGGCGCTACCATCGCAAGATCTCAAACATATGAGAGTGGATCGCCTCGCAGACAGGGATCCCGGCGTTGATCGTGTACCCCGGGGTCAACAAATTGCGGGACAGAGCAAACGCCAGCTTGTTTCCTCCATACCCCAGTACGGGCCGCAGTGTGGATCGGGTCGTGACGCATCGTAGTCGCGGCATCTAAGCGCAGGACTCCAGTGGCGGGCACTGCCGTCACGATCGTACGCCGACATGGATGGGGCCGACACAAACCATCGTTGTCGCATCAAAACCCAGGCCGAGCTGTCATACTCGGCTAATGGCATTAGATTCGGGGCTTTTTAGAGGCATGCCTTTAGATAAGCCAAGTATGCATGTTCTTCCCTAGGCGTAGGTGAGAGTCGACTGACAGCTCCGGATTACGAGCAAGAGATCTCCAAGACTCGCCTCTACGGTGGAACTCGGATCAGGTCATTACAAGATGACATTATTACATTATGTGCACCCAGAACATCTGGCCGAAAGTATGGTGTGGGTGGCCATGGTCATTCACCACTCTGCGAGTGTGGGTTGAGTTTGCCTTAGGACTACGTCCCCATGAAGACTCATGGTCAATCAGAATGTAAGAGGCCCGCGTAAGCCGAAGAGTTGTGTTTGCCGAGATGAAAAACATTACTGACGTTATCACGCAGACTTAGAGTTGGAGTGATAGGAGTCGGGGTGATGTAACGCCCAAAATCCCCGGAATTTTTATAATAAAATTTATTATATATTTCGTATAATCGGGGCCAACTCGTAATTTTTTGGGAATTGTTAGATGAATATCGATTCAATGATTGTTGAACTTAAATAAAAACTCAAGAAAAAAAGAGAAAATATGGAAATTGTAAAATGGGGACCTAAGGGTCAATTGTAAATAAGTTTATATGTCTAAGTGAAAATAGAGACTTAAATGAGGAATAATATGAAATGGAGGGACCTAAATATAAAAAGAAATAAAGAAAAAGAAGAAAAAATCGAAGGAAAGGGCATGTGGCATGTAGGAAAGTGGAGAGGAAGCTTCTCCTTTTAAAGTACGACAAGAGGATCCATAAGAAAAAGAAAAACAGAGAAAAGGGAGAGTTAGAGAGAGGCTCCATCTCTCTCTAGATTCGACAATCGCACTACATAGTCTCCTACGGGCACGAAGGGAAGTCCTTCCAGTGACAAGAGCTGCGAGACGAATCGGGACTTTTGACAACCTATGAGGTAGGTCTTCCTTACTTGGTCGCTTTCAATTCCTAAGGATTGCTGCGGTCATCTCGCCTTTGGGGAATGTTTCGTTGCATTTTAAAACCATGGGAAGTTCGCCATTATCAGGGTAGCGCGCAACAATTCAACCTAGAGCCGATTTGCACGGCTTAAGGAAATTGGTAGTGAGTCCTTCTAGAATCAGAGTCACATCAATTAGCTTGATGTTGGGCTTTTGAAATTCTCGATTCGGGACCTCTCTAGATCAAGTTATAGTCCTTAATGAGGTCAGCTCCATCTAAACTGGCTCCGCCGCTTCGCTAATTCGGGTCAATCCAAATTCGACCTAGAACGGGTTTTTGGTCGAAAATAAAGAGAATTTACAGTAAGTCCTTCAGAAATTGTAGCCACATCAATGAACTTGATGTTGCTTTTGAATTTCACCCTAATTCCTCAGACCAAGTTATGGTCTTTTTACTCATAACAGTCAAATGGACGAGTGGTCACAAACAAAGGGTCAAGCAAACGTGAGGTCGTCAACCGAGGTCGCAGGGTCCCGTAGGGCCGTCAGTCCCGTAGGGGCTAGTCGATCCTCGTAGAGGTCGCAGGGTCCTAAGAGCTCACCACGTGGTTGATCACGCATGACCTCCAACCGGAAGGCCATATCTTCTTCGCTTCAACTCCGATTCGTGTTCTCGACTCTAAGTAAAGCCCACGGAGTTAAGAATACATTGATATGCCTGAGGAGGATGTTAGATGTCAGACCGAGGTGTTTGAATGAGCTCGTCACTAAAGGTAAAACGGCCCAGCCACGTCAAAAGTTGACTACGCATGACCTCCAACTTCTAAGGTCATATCTCCTTCACAACTGACATTTGGGTGTTCTGGACTCTATGGAAAGCCCATTGAGTCAAGAATACATTAATATGACTGAGGAGGATAGAAGACTTTAACTGAGGTGATAGATCGAACTAGTCCAGGTCGTCAGCCTGTCATCAGATTTGATCGTATGACCTCCAACTTCTGAAGGTCATACTCCTTCGTCCGAACTCGATTCCGGTGTGTGGTGATCTTTGACTATATGGAAAGCCCATTGAGTCAAGAATCCATCTATATATAGCTTGTTTAAATTGGAACTCATACTAACCTCCGAAAATCAATCCTAACCAAAACTACTAGTACGCATGAATAATATTATTCTTTAATGGTTTTGGAATCAGGACTCCACGAGGAGGAAAAGCTAACCGGTGATTGAGGATTCCCCAAGGATTGGAATCAAAGTGCAAAGATTTTGTGACGCCCCAAAACCCGGGGGTCCGTTGACTACCCACAACCTCATGACACATGAGGTCTGGGCACCCGACTTCACTTTAGAAAATCTAAGTAGTCTCCTTTCAGACGGGGAGCTCTACCCAAATACAAACCTGTGATAAACTCCTGTCTCCAATCAACAATATATACAATATATATATATCCCATACCTACCACTTGGGCCCACTCAACTCGTACTAAACACAATATATCCAAACTATATCCAATAGTTTCAAGAGTTAATAAACTACTATTATACAACACAAGGTTAAATTTCTAACATTTAATACATGTATACACCATAAATCCAAAGCCACAATCCGGCTTTTCTTCTAGGATAGCCTCAAGGACGAACCGTCTCCTCGCACGCTCCCTGTACCTGTAAAAAGGGGGATCCCACGACTGGCGAAGAAGCTCGCAGAGAATCGCCTGCTGGCTACTCACCACCTTAAGTAAAGTGTTCCACTAAACATACATTCAAGCAAATGCATGATCCTACTTGAATGTCTACATGACCAACTCGCATCCCGAGTCCTCACTCATTCTCTCACACTCGCCTAAGCCTCAGGATGAGAATATTCGCTGTATTAATGGCAACTTCTCCGATGAATATATATCAATCAAGCCGCCCACGACATATATATTAATCAAGCCAGGACTACCCTCCGATGAATACATATCAACTGGGCTCCCGACGGTTGATATATTATTTAGTTTGTAAGTCGACTACCTCCGATCATTTAATATTTTAGACTACCCTCCGAACCACTTTCCTGTACTCCATTCCCATGCCTAACTCCTATAACTTGGGATGTTCTAGTGCATAATGAAATGCATGTATGCCAATTCCAATAGCGTTTAAACCACATGCAAATATATATACCTGAATATATTTACATAAAAATTATATCATACAACATGTTATGAAACTAGCATTTCAAACACCAAAATTAGCTCACTTGGGCTAATGTTCAAACACAAGCAATTCGATTCGAATTACTTAACCAAACACATAATTTTAAGAAATTATATTCTTAGAACACTATTTCGGGAATAGTAAAACCTCGCTAATATTCCGAAAATCATTGAATCAACTGGGCTCACCTTGTGAACTCGCAATCCACGGCCATTTCTACTTCAACTAAATCAATCCATGATTTAAAGCAAATACGGGAATTAAAACAATCTAACAGCCTCTCTAAATTCTTTTCCCCGCAGTCACTGGCCAACACAGAAAATCCAACAATTTAACACCGGTCCCATGTTTTGGGACCGATCGACGCCCCTCATGGCCTCAAACCAACCCGAACATGGAAAACACTAAAATGGGAATAAACCCGCGAGAGAAATCCACCTCGAGGAGTTTGAAGAAACTCACTAAAACCGGAGTCCACGCGTAGCCTATTCCGCGTAGATCATTTTCCCTTCTCGCCCCGAAGTCCGCCGACGGTCGGATCGCCCGTATTTTTAGAGAGAAGTCTCTCTCTCTCTAAGAAAAAACTCAAAACCCCAACTGCCTGCTACTCTCTGGTTCGTTCCTCACGTTTTTGGTTCCCATCTCAATATGTAGGAGATGGGTACTATTCAATCTTTTGTCATTTAGTCACTTAAGTCTTTTTAAAAATGACATTTATGTCCCTCCTTTACTGTATCTGATATTCTAAGACTATCTCTGGGCCAACCATTTTCAGCATTTCTCTACTCATACCACTTATGGTACATGAGGCATACGCGGTTTGTGCTCTTCGTCGCGATCAAAATCGATTTACAGACCAAACGCGATGCCTCGTAAAAACGTGTCGACCGACCGGCCTCGTAAAAATTACTAAATTTACGTGTCGAATTTATTTCATGTAGACGATTCCAACGGTACGATCTGTTTAGTCATCCAAGATCTAGACAATAAATTACGGATTTTTAACCGTAATTACAAGGTTGTAATCGAAATTACGATTTTGCCCTTATTTCAGAAATTGAAATTTCTGCCCATGTGATTGGTTTGTTCTTCTAAATCCTATTCTCATTTCAAGTTTGAAATGTTTGTTTACCAACTCCTAACTCGCTTTCAAGATTTTGCATGTTTGTTCTAAAAGCATATTGAAGTGGGATTTAATTTATTTGAGAAAAAGTGATTGTGAAATGTTCGTGATATAAAATCGCATGATTATTGAAAATAAACTTATACAAGCTTACATATTGTACTCTCATATTTGCTATATGATTTAACGCCTTAATAGAATGTTAACCGTTTATTTCGTGATTATGATAGATTACATACCAATAGGTCAAATAGCGAAGATCAAGGAACTATTGATGTGTCACTCCGACCGCACTACCGGACCGGGACGGTAGTGTCTACTATTTTTGATTGTTTATAAACTGGCCACAGCCCCACGACCGCACTGCGGGTTATAAAACCATGTGATACCGGCCTCGCAGCCTCTGACCGTGCTTCTGACTCGACATCCCAGAGCACGAAGACATAGGTTAAATTCAAGTATGGGCATAATCGAATTACCGCATAACTGGACAATTCGGCATAATCAATTTATCATGTATAACTAATGGATCGCATAATCAATTCGATTTTAATTGAATCAATGTCATAATCGAATTGAATTTGTGAGCATATTTGATTTTGATTTGAGATTCGAAATATTGATTATGAAAATGTATTTATGGGATGATCAATGAACTATAATTTATCAGAGTATATATAAATAAAAGTATATGTATTGTATTTATACCATCATCCAAAGTTTCACTGGAAGTTCAATTATTAAATTGCATGAATTGATTTGGGTTGGAATTGAGGAATGGATTTGTATAGAACCAATTAAGCATGGAAAATGCTTAGCGTATTGTTTTACCAATGCCAGTACCGAAAGTGATAGATAAAGGATCGATAATGACCAAGATCGAGGAGCGAGTCATAGTTGTTGAAATCTCAGTATGTTCGACATGCACTCATTTCATGTGTTCTTTTGATATGGATATTTTGTATAAACAATTGAACATCGAATATCTATTTTAGTAAATCATTTTGAAAAGGCTTGAATGCCTTCATCGAAATGTATTTTTGCAAAGTAAATGTATTTTGTTAAATGTTTAAGTGGCTGCCCAATTTTTTAATCGCTCGCAAAGATATGATTTCGAAAGTGATCGAAAGTGATTTTAAGGGCATCGCTACTGTTCTGATCCGCCCAAACTGCCTGGCTCGTAAGGGTCCCACATACACTGCATCGTTTCAAAGCCAGTGCTGCTCTACAAAATGATTTTGAAATTGTTTGTAAATGATTTCGAAATTATGTTAATAATGTATTTCATTTGCATATGCGACGACATGACTCGGACATGATTCACGTTTTAATAGGATAAGAATGATGGCTCGCTTCTGGGGTCGATGACCAGGACTCGCTTGCATACCGTTAGTGCGGAAGCGAGGCAAGCATCCCATGCCCCACCAATGAATGAATCCAATAAGTGGCAAAGAGGTACTACGGATATCCTCCGCCAGCCTAGTTCAGCATCGCAGAAATAACGCAATTAAACAGAATCGCTTCAAAGCGATCGCCCATCGAGAGAATGGCAAAGTAACACCGTAGATTTTAAGTGGGAAAGAAAGAGGACGAAGCCTTCTATGGCGTAAAATCGCTCGAGAAAATCGAGCTAATGCTTCAGGCAAATGCATCGCACAGCCTGAAGAGAAGTTGAATGCGCGAATTCTCATTACTACAGATTTAGGCTTATCGCGCGGTTTCCGTGAACAGACCAAGACCATCGTGAGAGAGTTACATGAATCTTTCGATGAGTTCAAGAAGCACGGCGGGTCGTGATTATCCGAACAACATGAGACGGAGTTTCATAATTCAGCAAAGACATGAGGACCGAATATCAAAGAGAATTCACACCTGCTGGAGCAAGCATGTCCCGAGGTACTCGTGGAGCCAGGAAGAAATGTGTCGAGGTTCAAGACGCTTTAATGTGACGCCCAAAACCTCGGGGTCCGCTGACTACCAACTCATGAATACAAGTGGACGTCGGTTAACCGACACCACTTTGGAAAATTCCAGCGTAGTCTCCTTTGTACTGGGGGAGCTCTCTACTCAAATACATGCACTCAGATATACCGGTCCCAAACAAATTAATATATACACTATATATCTACGCGCCACTGGGGCCCATAAACAAGACTCAATGTACATGCCAACCAGAAACCAACTATATACCCAATAGTTACAAGAGTTAATATTTTTACTTAAACAATACATATATTAAACTTAAAGAGTTCTAATACATTTACAACCACCAAGGCCACATCCCGTCACAATAAATCTCAGATCGAGCTGCCTCCTCGCACGCCCCGCGGCACTGTAAAAAGGTGTGTCCCACGAGGGGGTGAGCTGGGGCTCAAGAGAGAATCGCCCTGGCGGGCTACTCACCACCTGGCGAAAGTAAATGTTCATTTAAAACACATTCAAGCAAATGCATGATCCTACTACCGTCTACATGACCAACTCGATCCCGAGTCCTCATCGACCCTCCTCACACTCGCCAAGCCCTCGGGGATGAGAATATTAGTTTTATTAGTGGGCAAATCTTCCTCCATGAATATATATCAACTGGCCGTCCGACTATGACAGAGTTATGTAGCTGCGACTACTCCGATGAATATATATCAATCGGGGCCATTCCGACTGCTGATATATTATATAATTTGTGGACTACTCCTCGATAGTCATATATCAACTCGGGCCGTCCCATCGCTGATGGTGGCGCAGGCGTTCGTGGGACTACCGATGAATATATATTCAACCGGGCATTCCGACTCGCTGATATATTATATACCTATGACTACTCTGGCGAATATATCAACTGCCGCCCGACGTTGATATATTATATAGTTTGACTACCCTCCGATCATTTTATATTATTAGACAACCTCCGAACCTTTTTCAGACTCTGTCTCATGCACTCACCCTATAATCTCTAGTGGTGTCCCAAAGGCATATGGAATGCATTTATACCGCCTCTAATACGCCTAAACCACATGCAAATATATAACATGAATATATTTACATAAAAATGAATCATACAACATGTTATGAAATTATCATTTTAAACACCAAAATTAGCTCACTTGGGTTAATGATCAAACACAAGCAATTCGATTCGAATTACTTAATAAACACATATTTTCACAAAAATATATTTACGGGAACACTATTTCGGGAATGTTGAAACCCTTGGCTATTCTCAAAATCATTAACTCAACGGTTCACTTAGTGAACCCAAATCCACGCCATTCTCAATCTAATGCATACCAAACAACCATTTAATACACAAGTTAACACTCAATTTATCCAAATGCACTCATTCTACCTAAGTACGGCCAAGATCTATGGCAAAGAAAAATAATTCCACACTCGTCCCATGTTTTGAGACTGATCCAATCCGCCTCAATCTGCCTCATATATTCAACCTAAACATGAAAACATTTAAACGGGAATAAAACCCATAGGAGAAAATCCTACCTCAAGGAGTTTGAAGAAACTCCCGATCCTCTCGGAGTCCACGCGTAGCCTGCCCCGCGTAGAACATTTTTCCTTCATTCCGAAGCCCGCGACCTGGGCCGATCTTGTGTATTTCTAGAGAGAAGCCTCTCTCTGTAATCCTCTCACACGAAGGTCACCTATTCCATTCGCTCCACGCTGGGCTGCTGATTTAAAGAGAAGAAGTACTATTGGCTAATTTGGCTTCAGTGACTTAAAACTCAATTAATTTCTTTCTCTGGGGCTGACATTCAAGATCATTTGGTCACCATTTTATCATTTCTCTACTCATATCAATATGGTAATATGAATACATACTATTTGTGCCTTTCACGATCGAAAAATCGATTTACAAGACCAAATCGATGCTCGGAAAACGCAAGCCGACCCGATCGTTCAAGAAATTGCGAAATTTTTTACGTACTATCCAGATTTCGCGAGACGCATTCCAACTAAGGTAATTGCTTTCATTATCTCGAGATCTAGAGAATTAATTACGACTGAACCGTAATTATAATTTGAATCAACACGATTTTGCCTTTATCTCAATTGAATTTCGGGTCTTGACATTCTCCCTTCCTAAGAATTTCGTCCTCGAAATTCAGGACTATCATAATTGGCGCGCACATGCATATGCAACGCCGTACTTACTTCAAGCATGTAAACTAATCCATTAAAATTTAAACGACTAAACTACGTGACCTTCATCCCTAAACACGGCGGGAGGCGCCCGGCGATCGTCCTCACGCTCCCACGCGTACCCTCCACTCCATAGTGTCTCCATAGCACAACACTACCACGGCCTTGCGCCGCAGTGAACCCGATCACGGCTATCAACAATGCACCGTCCCTTCTCGCTGTCTCATCCGCGTCAACCTCAATCCGCCCTAACAATCCACCACATGAGTCGATCCGGCATATTTCCTCGATCACGGACGCAGTCACCCGCGGGACACTCGTCGCGTCGGGCGATAACGCCAACCGGCACGCTACTTGCTCATCCTCTCGAGTATCTCGAAAGGTCCAATGAATTCCCGCATGATAATTTTCATGCTCGTCGAACCCGACCACTCCTCTTGTGATTCACCAAGGAAACGTGGATCATCAACCTCGAACTCTAACGCGGTCGACGTCGCATCTACACAGCTCTTCCGTCTGGGCCTCGAGCCGGAGAAGACGCGTTTGTCGTATTAAGCTCACCTTCTAAGGTGTCTCTAATCGTGATCGTGACTAATGGCTGGAGCTCTCGCCAATTTCTACCATCCTAACTGACCTATACATGTACTCCCATACAATGCCTCATATGGTGCCATTACACCGCCCGATAATCGTTGTTGTAAAGTAATCTGCCAAGGGCAATTAATCCTTCTACTCCTTACGATCCAGACACATGTTCGCAACATGCCTCTAACACCCGGTGAGCAGAAGTCCATACACGAATCTCACACAACCCTCGCTGTGTAAATGCTAACCTCCAAAGTCACAATCATCGGCTGCAATCCAATGGACTGGGTTAACTTAATCCATGTCATGAATGACATCCATTTACCGAGTTCGCACTCAACACCCAATGCAATCTCCAAAGGTATTCAAACTCGAGTCACTTCCCGACTTCATCACTCAATCCTCTCTAAGTCCACGTGATAACCATGTCTGCGGTGTTCATCTCGACACATAACTCTTCTGGCCACACTCGAAATCTCTTACATTTCCTGATTCAACTATGAGTCTTCTTTGGACGTAGTCCTAAAGACAAACTCAACCCACACTCACCAAGAGTGGTGAATGACCATACCGTGCACCGACACCCGACTAGACGAGATGTCACCGTGCACATAAACGCAATAATGTCATAGTGTGACACCCAATTCCGGGGTCCACCATGAGCAGAATCTGAGAGATCTCTCATTCATAATCCCGACCTATCAGGTCAACTCTCACCCTACACCCTAGGGAAGAACATCTATACTGCTTCTGCATGTGCCTTAACCTCTAAGCCCAAATCCAATGCCGTGTCGAGTACGACAACCCGGCTAAGGTCTCAATTACTGACAACTCGATGGTTGTCAACTCCTCAATGTCAAGCTTGACAATCAACAACCAATAGGTCTACCACCCTAAGGTCCACCACGCGATCCGGCCGCAACTCCTCGACCGTCTCGACCACCCACACCCCCAAATTCCCTCCCTACTTACATGCTATCGAAGTGCTTCGATAGCACCTCGGGTCAATTGAAATCGGCACCCCTCGAATTCCGCATTTCGTGGTGTGGAGGAATGAACCGTTTACTCTCCTTTCTACGCTAACCTGGGATCGGATTGCCCCAAAGTCTCTGGGATCCCCGTCTCCGGGAAACTCCCCGTCACCATGCCAACCGGCCCAGTCCCGAACTAGTGTGAAGGTGTTTCGCTTCTTCCCGAACTAAGAGAAAGCTAATCCTCCTTCATACTCAACACCCATCCCGAGTGTTCCAAGTATCCTCAATCTTCTCTATGGTCGTGGCCGCCTAACCATGGAGTCTGTCCCGTGAGGGAAATCCCATAACTCACCTAATGGACAATTTTGCCTCATTCTCGACCTCCTGCAATACCTACCAAACCCAAGAAACTATCACGTATTCGAAGATTGACATTCGGCTCCTCACAACGATCACCCGCCTCAACCTTCTAGGTCGACCGACACTCCCGTGCGCCGATTGAATCACTGTCCCAAAATCTCCCCTTAGTAAGCCAAAACTCGCACTTACCGAACTCGCATACTGGGCCGATGGTCTCAACAATCGTAACACAATCCTCAAGTGATACCATGCTCCCACTCCGATCGGCATCAAAATGTCATCCATAAAGACTACGACAACCAATCCAGACATAGCGGTTAGAATACCCGCGATGAGGTCCATAACGCCGCCGGTGCATTCGTTAATCCAAAGGGCATCACCAAACTCAACGCGCCCATAACGCGCCCTAACCGTTGTCTTGGGGGATATTCCGCCTAACCTCGCATGATGGTAACCAAGCATGTAAGGTTCATCTCTGGAGTAGACTGCTCCTCTCAACCGCCAACAAATCATCAATCCTAACGGGTACCATTCCGATCATAACCTTGTTCCGATCGCTTATAACACGGCTGGTTCTACTCTTCTTTCGCAAATGTAACTCCGAGCGCCCATGGTGAAGTGCTCGCTAATAAAACCCCTTGTCCAATAGCTCCCCGAGTCGGACTCGGAAGTTCCTGCACTCAACCGGCGCTATCCTATGCGAGTCATAGAGATGGTCAGCATTCGTAAATTCAATACCGGTCTACAACCCTACGCGAGGTAAATTCCGGTGAAGCCTACATGGAAACATCCATATTCGCACACTACCTGAGGTAGATCCAAGTCTCGACCTCTCCCTCATTCTCTGGTAAGGCTCGTGGAGCCAACCCGCTAATCGTCTCTCGACACGGACTCAGATAACGCTCGGGCAAAATGTCGCGTTTCGCTTCGAAATGCAACACGAGCACCGCCCCTGTAGCGGTAACTCTCTCAAGGCCACAATCGATAACGACTCGTGTCGTCGCCCAATCCATCCCAGGATGGCACTAACTTTGACATGTTCATGATACTTCAGTCCACCCGTGAGTAGAGTCCCGAGACTCTCTAACTCACAACCTCGACACACCGTGACCTATTCGCCTAATCCCTAGGGGAGAATCTCACACGCAACCGCTCCCTCTAAGGTCTCCTGCAGTGTCCCTCGCCATTTCCACCTATCAGCCCCCATTCTAGCTAGAACGCCAGCCTATCTAATCCTCGTCGCGCCGTGAGGTAACCTCCATAGCCTCTAACACCTTCAACTGGGTGATGAACCAACAATGGTCGCCCACCATCGAATCTTTTCCCCCCCGTGAATGTCGGAGGATGATACGCCCTAAACCTCCAAGCCATTGTGATCTTCCCCGTTTACCCGCTATACTAGCTCGTGGTTATAAGATCACGTACCTACAAATTTTTAAAAGTCTGGCTGACAACACCGTGCGTTTCACCAAGCATCTCGTGGATCGCCCCCCGTAACGCCTGTCCCGAGAAAGGTGTACAAAGCATATGTAACTGCAGGGCGTATATTTGGCACTAAGTGCCATTATATTAGCTGGGAGTCATATTAATGATAAAAAATTAGAACCCTGGAAATTGAGGTACTAGTGCAAGGGTAAAGTGGTAAATTCCAAAGGATATAGCGGCATAATTTGAGAAGATAGTATGCCAAAATGAAAATAATGCTGATATCAATATTAAAAAAGATGGAGGACCAAAATTTAATCAAAGTGTAGATGGGCCATTATACAAATAACAAGAGTTGATGTGCAAATATTAAAGAGATGAGGGTCAAATATTCAATTAATGAGTGCTGATATTATAATAATGGGAAAAACAAAGCCAAAATCATATTTTTGGTTCAAAGGCTAGCAAACCTGTAGGAGGAGAGGAGAGAGCAAGAGAAGGAAGAGGAAGAGAAGGAAGAAGAAGGAGGGAGGAGAGAAGGAAGATCAAGGTATGCATGTTTGAATTAAGTGTATTTTGATGTCTTGAGCTTTTGGTATGCATTTCCATGGAACTTAGTTACCCTTTGTTCTAGGTTTTGTGAGAGATCACATTAACCCTAGAATTCTTGAAGTTTTGTGGGAAAACCCCACTGGTGAAAATAACCTTTATGGAATCCTCTTATTTATGGTTTTATAAAGAATTGGAGGACCTTAGGTAGAGTTCTTGCATTTTCACTCTGTGGTTTTGTGGTTTGAAGTTCCAAATCACCAATTCAAGTGTTGTGAAGTTGGTTTGGATGAATTCCATGTTGATTTTGATGAATTGTTGTAAAGGAGAATGTTAGGTTTTTAAAGGAAATTCTTGTCAAAATTTGTAAACCACTGTTTTTGTTTTCTTGTTATAGATTGCTATAATTCATCCAAATGAATTGATTCCAATTGGTAAAGAACCATAAGAGATAGGGTTACAAATGTATAGAAGGAACCAAGAGCAAATTGTAACCTAAGGCTCCTAACATGGATTGAAAGGTGAGCCTGTGTAGCTCACTGATTTTGCTCTGTTTTGGGTATGGTTGTAGTGTTTGGCCATAAGGGAGTTTCACTCATCCAAATTGAGTGATTCAAATTCTGGGTAAATAGACATCTAAGGGAATAAGTTAGCTGAAGGAAGTGAATGCAAAATTATAAGCCAAAGTGCCCATAAAATTTGTCAAAGTGGAGCTATGTGCAGATTCTGCCTACAAATTGAGTCATCTAGATGTAAAATACAATAACTTGAGTTTTGGTGATCCAAATTGGGTGATTCCAATTGGAGAAGAAACCTAGAATCATAGCTTCAAATGAGTGAAGAAACTATTTCCAAATTATGAGTTAAGATCCCAGAAATCAAGGATAACAGTAGGTGATTCAGTGAGTTTGGAATCAAAACATGCTGTAACTTGTTATGTGGTTGAGGGCCTTAGAGAAGGAATTTTACATTGAAATTTTGCAAAGAGATGTTGATATATAAAGGACTGATCTGAGAGTTTTACAAATTTTAAAGACCTTTTGGAATAATTTTTGGGTAATAAAGCCCATAGAGTATTGTTGGAAAAGGGTACCCAAAATGAGTGGTTTTTTTTTGTTAGGCTTTTTTAGTGCTCAAGGGTAAATTGTTAATTTGACTTTATATGAATAAGTAGTGATTCTAAAGGACTTAAGGTAGTACGTTGTTTATACGCTATACATAGGCGACACATGTCAAGCGCATTCGGGTTGGAGTGTGTAGGTTAAAAAGTAAAGTGGGAAAAGTGTGGAACTGCCTCAAGTTTTAGTGCAAGCAAAGAGGTGAGTGTTCTAAACTCATTTTCCAAATACTATGTATAATAAACCGTTTACATCTATATTTAATGGTTTTGTTTGTAAACCATTTCGAAGAAGCAATGAATTTAGAAAGAAATAAAATGGTTTTGATTTAAACCATCTTTGAAAAGGAAGTATCGTTTTAAATGTAAAACCATAAATAAGTAAGTAAGTGCATCGGTTTTGAATGATTAAACCATTTTCAAGTAAGAAGCGCAATGGTTTTAAATTGTAAACCATTTTTCAAAGAGCAAGCAAGCAAGCAAAAAGAAATTTTTGCAAAAACAAGGCCTTTCCCTAGTTTTAAGTAAAGCAAACCAATGAGGTGGTTCTGATGGCATCTGTGGTGTTAGGATTCATACATGCATTTTAGTTTCTTTGCCTGGTCGGCAAACTAGGGACATACATCATGCATTTAAAGGAGACCGGCACGTACAAAGGAGTATATAAGGTTAAGGAGCTCTAACTAAATTATGGTGTGATGGCGACTCCGTGTCAATTCCACCATTCACCTGAAAAGGTGATGCGACTGTGTCTCCACCCTAGCACCTGGGCTTCGCCTTCGTGCTTCCTGTTCACTAGGTACAAGAAGCAAAAATAGCCCGTTGCTGATGTTTTAGAAGCATTAATATACGCTTTTGAAAATCAACCATCGTCTTTGGCCGCCCAAAGCCCTGAGAGTTTCTTAAAGCAAACGGCTGGAGCCTTCCAGTTCCCGTTTCATTTCAAAGCATGCACGAGCCTGTGCTCCCGTGTTATGAAAAGCTTCAGAAACTTTGAAGCAAAAGGTTTATGAAAAGTTTTGATAAACTTTAAAGCAAGAGCGAGAAAAGTTTTAGAAACTTTAAAGTAAGATAAAGTAAGTAAGCAAGAGATTTTTGAAAGGTTTATAAACTGGCAGCAAAGAATAAAAAGTTTCAAACTTTAAAGTAAAATAGCAAAGAAAGAAATATTTCGAAAATATCATGTAAACGTAAAGTTTTGCGCTTTTTAGATGTTTTCCGAAAAGCAAAACATTTTCTAAATCATACACTCACTGAGCCTGCATTTCATTATTATTTTCTGCTTTAAAAACTATTTCTCCAGCACAGTACACCGTGACTGAGCATAGTGATTCTCCCCGACTTTTGTATCGTTGCCGTAATTAACACCTCAGAAGGAAATACTTTGAATTTGTATAATGGAGCATATGTGTACATAATATAGTTTTAGAAAATGTGTGAGCTGAGGCTCTTTTTGGAAGAATGTTGTTGGCTGCCATATTTGGAATTGTGTAAAATTTGTATACTGTGTTTTGGGACATGTCCTATATACACAAGAGGCCGAAATTTTATAAAACCACAAGTTTAGAAAAAATTTAGGAGGTTTTAGCAAGCAATACGCTTCGCTTCACAGAGTTTAGTCACAGAGGTAACGGCCGGGATTTGTGGGAGGCCGCACACCCGCCGACAAGAAAGCGGTGTGACAAGGCGGTATCGAGCATAAGTGGTTATTAAGATCGTGAGTTTTCGTATACACTATTTTACACTACTGGCAACCATGCATTTTCCAATTCAAAGTACATACATATGAGGTGATTCAAAGTATTAAACAGTTTATTTTTTTTTATACAAAGACTATTGTTAAAGTGTGAGGACTCGAGGTCGCCCTAGAGAAATATTCCGTATGTCTGAAAGGCCCGGCACTGGTAGGATGGCACATAGTCGGGTTCCACTATCGCCATGACCGCCTCCAAAGAAAGAAGTCGCCGACCATCTCGCCACCGTGGCGAGCCCAAGTGCCGATTGTTACAAATGAAAGGTGGCAATAAGATTACAAGAATAGTAGCCATAGCGACGCTGCCGCCAGCCAGCACTCTCCACCACCACCTGCAGGTTATCAAGAACTCGAGGTCGATGAGAGAGTACAGAGCCGGGCGCCAAGCCATATGACTGAGCAGGATCCGTAGGCACTGTTATGGCTAGACCGCGTAAATAAGGTTTAATGAAAGTTATGTCGCACAAATGAGCAAAGAGTCTTGTTTTCCCAAGCCACGGAAGACAGGCTAAGGATCGGTGATCGCTGGTGCAGAGGAGGTATCCCATCATACATCACGGGACCACTCTAACAAGAGTTCACTGATGTGTTCTTCTCAAAGTCATAAGGATTCGAATTGAGGAGTTCTCTCAAAGCTAGGAACGTAAGAACATGTCGTCGACATGAGAAGAGTGTTCCCGAACTACAGATCGTTCCATATATCTCGTCGATGAAGCCATGAAGTGCAAAGGTTTTTGGTCGATTGCGCATCTGATCCGAGTGCATTTGTCGCGGCCTCATAATAGATTTGGGGACTTAGTTGAGGCGGCTCAGAGTCGAGCAGTACGACTGGCTTATGCACGTAGCAGTAAGAAAGGAAGAGGAGTGCACCACAGCACTTCCCAAATGAGCCCGGGACAAGACAAACAGAAAAGAGAACAAGGGTAGAGGTTACAGAGGCCGAGGTGCGGCCGAGGAGCCACTCTAGTCGTGGGATCAAGTGAGGCCCTCGCTTGTTAAGGCAAAGTGGGCACCTTTGTCTTCCTCCCGTACATATGCCGAGGCGACATCACGTGGGAGTGTAAGAGATTCAAGATGTGGTGTTTCCATTGCGGGCTGTGAAGGCCATTTTATTAGGAGTGTCTCAACCGACAAGCGTAAACATCAAGAGCGGCCTTATACTCCCATCGTAAATTAGCACACAGAGGTCGTCGGGAAGAGGTGTCCCAAGCAGAGGGGCCAACATACCGCAGTGAGCGGCCGTGGTGTAGGTAGAGGCAAGGTTCAGGTACGTAGACAGACTCGCACTCGCCGTAGTATATGTCAGGACTCCAAATAAGACGCGGATGCGCCCGCATGTGGTTCATCGTATTATTTCTATCCTTGATCACGATAAGCGATACATTGCACCCAGAGCCACATTCATTTCTTCCGCATCCAAAGCCTTTCTAGATCGCCTGCATGGCATCACCTGCAAACATTGTGAGGGTCGTATGAGGGCTTCTCCGTACCGAGATCCGTTATTCTCGCATTGCAGTAGTCGATAAGAGTTCTCGATTGAGGGACAGGAGTTCCCACGATCTGCGTCTTAGATATGAGGGATTTTGATGTGGTTCTCAAAGATGGATTGGCCATCTCGCCTACAAGAGCCACATTAGATCGTTATAAAAGGAAGTAAAGTCGCATAGGCCAGAAATCGAGGTTAAGTTCAGGGAATATGTAGAGTGTTATCTTCCAAGATGATCTTCGCATGACAAGCAGAATGCCGCGTAAGGGTCGTCGTGGTTATCTAGCCATGTGGTGGAAACAGAAATGAGGTTCTGGTGATGAGATTCCAAATTTGCTAGAGTTCCCGCATGTATTCCTGTGATGATATCGCAGATTACCCCGTAAAGAGAGGTGGAGTTCACTCATTGATTTGATCCCAGTGGACTCGAGCCCATTTCCATTCCTCCCATAGATGGCTCCGCAGAGTCGAGAGAGCTTTTAAGGCTCGCTAGAAGAATCATATAAGGGATTCATTCGACCGAGCATATCCCCATGGGGAGCTCCAGCCTTTCGTAAAAGAAAGATGGGAGTCTCATGCAATATAGATTACGTACCGAACAAAGCTACCATCCGCAATCAAGATCCACTCCCTAGGATCGATGAGTTATCTGGACAACCTGTGGGTCCCGAGTGTACTCCAAGATAGATTCCGAGGCCTGGGTATCACTACCGAGGGTGCAGGAGGGTGATGTTCAAGACTCCGCATTCGTGACACGCTACTGGGACATTATGAGTTTTCTTCTCGGTGATGCCGCTTTGGTTTGAACACTAATGCTCCTAAGAATAAGCATGGATTTGATTTAACTGGTA
The DNA here is from genome assembly GCA_016808115.1 of Tetrastigma voinierianum. Lineage (NCBI taxonomy): Eukaryota > Viridiplantae > Streptophyta > Magnoliopsida > Vitales > Vitaceae > Tetrastigma > Tetrastigma voinierianum. The sequence goes on along the minus strand of JAEQBH010002869.1, from coordinate 49,672 downwards.
TCAACAGATTGATGTTCGCATGTTTTTATTGGATGATATCCAAATAGATTCAGTAGTTCAGAGGAACATTCGTGAGCACTGTGATTAGTTACACTTAAGGGGAGCCACAACAGATGCTGTTGAGCAAGTGTCGCTGCTGATACAGGCATTCCTGGGGTCACGTGATCTCACCGAGGGTGAGCGTGATCCCCGCAGTAAATGGTCGTGGTAAATCGAAACCGCCAAAGAATGTGTCAGAGGTTAGAAGCTTCCTTGGTTTGGGCCAGGATATTGGCGTGAAGCTCGCCGGTGGTTCTCCAAGATAGCAGCCCACCACTCGCCGACTAGAAAGATGTCGGGCATGATCATGATGCCGCCAAACAGAAGTTTCACAGGAGTCAAGGGTAGATTGACTTCGCCTCCGCCTACTTTTCGCCAATGGGAGACATGGGCTCGTGGTTTCATGCGATGCCTCTCTGCTAAGGCCTTGGTCATGTTCATGCACGATAGTGGATCAGATACGCCTCTGGGACAAACAAGAAGATGAGAGAATTACCCCACACATGACTCAGAGTCATAGCAATGCGGTTTGCTCCAAGATATGGAGACATTACTTATATGGTGTTCCCCAGGATCTTTGCTGCATCATAAGAGTCTTCAATATATTTTCACCCGTAAAGTATTAAACCTCGAGGCAAAGAAGACGGCTCGAGTCGATAAGGACTACGACCGTACTTCATTGAGTACCATCCAGGAAAGCTAACGTCGAGCGTATGCCTCGAAAGTAGCGATCAGAGAGTTCTTTCGTCTCATATGAGATCAGTTATCTTCACCGCTGCGGATCTAAGAGCTTCAGGTGATATCGAGGTCGAGATTCGTGAGCCTTGTTAGCCATATTTCATGTTGGGACTCTCAGTGGATCAGACATTCTAGCAGTAAGGAAATAGCAGGATCCACGTGATGATTAAGCTTTAAGGAAGAGATAGAAAAAGGAAAGAAAGTAGTTTCAAATTGCAGATGATGGCATGATGCTGGAAAGGACAGAATGTGCGTAGTATGGCGAAATAAGAGAGACATTATGGAAGAAGCATATCTTATCCGCGTGATGCTATGCATCCGTGCAGTACTAAGATGTACAGGACTTTCAAAGAACACACGCGGAATGATGAAGAAAGAGACGGCAAAGTTTCGCCTGCATGCCCAACCTCGTCGCCAGGTGAAGGCAGCACCGAGGCCCGTGAGGAAGATACGCTGACCCTATTCCCAAGATGGAAATGGGAGAAGATCACTGCGATTTTGCGGATGTGTCTTCCACGACCAAAGGCGCATGATGCTATATGGGTGGGAGCAGTCGATCGATCGGATCAAGTCTCGCCATTTTCTACCAAGCACGCGTCGGTGGGATTCTTCGGAAAAGTCGCCCGGGCCAGATGTGGACGATAGTGCGAGACTTCATGGGGTTCCGCTGATAGTTTCAGATCGAGACCCTGAAGGTTCACATCCGTGTTTTCAGCCTAGCTCAGAAACGCCTTTAGTACTCGCTTCATTTCAAGACAAAAGATTTCATCCTCGACTGGATGGTCAGGACTATTCGTGACGTTAGAGGATTGGCGCCGAGTCAGGTGGGATAATTCAAAGGAAGCTCGATACCACTTAGCACTAATGGAGTTTGCCCACAACAATAGCTATCGTCGCAAGATAAGATATGGTTCCATCTGAGGCGCCAGGCGGCAGAAATCGCGTGACCTGCGCCATGGCCGGGACGAGGTTGGTGAGAAGACACAGCCCGAACTAGCAATGCGATCACTCCTGCAGAAAAGCGAAAGTTGTTCGTGATAACTTGAAGATAGCAAGAGATGCATGTTTAAAAGCTATGACAAATCACGTAGACTTGCGCTGAGATAAAGCATCAAGTTCAAGATTTCACCTCGAATGTGTGTTGAGATTTGGGGAAACGAGGCAAGCTTAGTCCGAGGTATATTGGACCTTATGAGATTGTGGGCAAGGTGGGGCCAGTAGCTTACAAGTTGAAGTTACCCTTTAATTATCATGATTCATGATACATTCCATGTATCGATGTCGAGGAAATATATCCCGATCCTTCACATACTGGAAAGAGAGCAATATTGCGAAGGAAGGGAGAATTTGACTTATGAAGAGACACCTAGGCAGATTGTAGATCGCAAGGAACAGGTGTTGAGAAGCAAAGCGATTCCATTAGTTAAAGTCTTATGGAAGAATCATGAGAGGGAGTCGCTACTGGGAGCCGAGGCTCGATGCGCCCGGCCAAGACCCTCACTTATTTTCCACATGAGGTATTTTCCTTCCTTTCTTTGGAGTTTAGGTTATTCATTTCGAGGACGAAATGTTCCTAAGGAGGAAGGAATTTGTAACGCCCCGGTCCCGAGAAAGGTGTACAGTACATGTAACTGTAGGGGCGTATACGAGCACTAAATGCCATTATAATAGTTTTGGGAGTTGTTATTAATGATAAAAATTAGGAACCCTGAAATTGGAGGCACTAGTGCAAGGGTAAAGTGGTAAATTTCCAAAAGGATATAAAGGGTACACTTGAGAAGATAGTACAAAATGAAAATAATACAAGTTGATATCAAATATTAAAAGATGAGGACCAAAATTTAATCAAAGTAGAGATGGGCCATTATACAAATAACAAGAGTCGATGTGCAAATATTAAAGAGACGAGGGTCAAATATTCAATTAATGAAAAGTTGGATATTATAATAATGGGAAAACAAAAGCCAAATCATATTTTGGTTCCAAAGGCTAGCAAACCCAGAGGGAGGAGAGGAGAGGAGCCAAGAGAAGGAAGAGGAAGAGAAGGAAGAAGAAGGAGGAGGAGGAGAAGAAGATCAAGGTATGTGTCTGAATTCAAGTATTTTACGTCTTGAGCTTTTGGCATGCATTTCCATGAACTTAGTTACCCTTGTTCTAGGTTTTGTGGATCACACACCCTAGAATTCTGAAGTTTTGTGGGGAAAAACCCCAATTGGTGAAAATAACCATGGAATCCTCTTATTTATGTGGTTTTATAAAGAATTGGAGGACCTTAGGTAGAGTTCTTGCATTTTCACCTAGGTTTTGTGGTTGTAAGTTCCAATCACCAATTCAAGTGTTGTGAAGTTGGTTTGATGAATTTTATGTTGATTTTGATGAATTGTTGTAAAAGGAGAATGTTAGTTTTAAAGGAAATTCTGTCAAAATTCTGGTAAAACCACTGTTTTTGTTTTGGTTATAGATTGCTATAATCATCCAAATGAATTGATTCCACTCAGTAAAGAAACTAAGAGATAGGGCTACAATGTATAGAAGGAACCAAGAGCAAATTGTAACTCTAAGGCTCCCAAACATGGACTGAAAGGTGAGCTCATGTAGCTCACTGGTTTTGCTCTGTTTTGGGTATGGTTGTAGTGTTTTGGCCATAAGTGGAGTTTCACTCATCCAAATTCGAGGATTCAAAATTTGGTAAAATAGACATCTAAGGGAATAAGTTAGCTGAAGGAAGTGAATGCAAATTATAAGCCAAAAGTGCCCATAAAATTTGTCAAAGTGGAGCTTATGTGCAGATTCTGGTTCTGCCAAATTGAGTCATCTAGATGTAAAATACAATAACTTGAGTTTTGCGATCCAGCAAAATTGGGTGATTCCAATTGGAGAAGAAACCTTTAGAATCATATAGCTTCAAATGAGTGAAGAAACCATTTCAAATTATGGAGTTAAGATCCCAGAAATCAAGGATAACAGTAGGTGATTCAGTGAGTTTGGAATCAAAACATGCTGTAACTTGTGTTATGTGGTTGAGGGCCTTAGAGAAGGAATTTTACATTGAAATTTTTTTAAAGAGATGTCATTGGATATATAAAGGACTGATCTGAGAGTTTATAAATTTTGGAAGACCTTTTGAATAATTTTTGGGTAATAAAGTCCATAGAGTATTGTTGGAAAAGGGTTACCAAAATGAGTGGTTTTTTTGTTAGGGGTTTTTTTAGTGCTCAAGGGTAAATTGTTAATTTGACTTTATATGAATGTTGTGTGACCTTAAAGTGACTTGCGTGTGAAGTACGTTAAGTTTATACGCTATACATAGCGATTAATATGTCGTCGTATTCGCTGAGTGTGTAGGTTAAAAAGTAAAGGCTGAAAAGTGTGGAACTGCCTCAAGTTTTAGTACAAAGAGGTGAGTGTTCTAAACTCATTTTCAAATACTAGTGTATAATAAACGTTTTTTATTAATCGGTATTTAATGGTTTTGTTTGTAAACCATTTTCAAGAAGCAAGCAAATGAATTTAGAAAGAAAGCAAATGGTTTTGATTTAAAAAACCATCTTTGAAGGAAAGATTGGTTTTAAATTGTAAACCATAAATAAGTAAGTACAAATGGTTTTGAATGATTAAAACCATTTTTCTGCTAGTAGTTACAAATGGTTTTAAATTGTAAACCATTTTCAAAGAGCAAGCAAGCAAGCAAAAGAAATTCTTAAGAAACAAGGCCTTCCCTAGTTTTAAGCAAAGCAAACTGGCTGAGTAGGTCTGGCAGACAAGTAATCGTGGTGTTAGGATCTCATACATGCATTTTAGCTTTGCCTCGGCTCCGCAAACTTAGGACATACATCATGCATTTAAAGGAGACCCCAGTGGCACATGGAGCATATAAGGTTACGAGCTCTAACTAAATTACGTGATGCATGACCCGTGTCAATTCCACCATATTCACCTGAAAAAGGTGATGCTGACCTGTGTCCCTTTCCACCCAAGACGTGTCGCCTGTGCCCGTGTTCACTAGGTACAAGAGCAAAAATAGCCTCCAAAGTGGTTGATGTTTTGAAGCATAATATTACGCTTTTGAAAATCAACCATCGTTCTCATCGCCAGCTTCCTGAGAGTTTTAAAGCAAACGGCCGAGCCTGCGTCCCGCTTTATTTCAAAGCATGTCGAAGCCCGTGCTCCCGTGTTTATGAAAAGCCGAGAAACTTTTGAAGCAAAGGTTTATGAAAAGCTTTGAGCAACTTTTAAAGTAAGAGCCGAGAAAAGTTTAGAAACTTTTAAAGTAAGATAAAGCAAGTAAAGCAAGAGATTTTTGAAAGGTTTTATAAACTTTCAAGTAAGCAAGCAATAAAAGTTTCGTAAACTTTTAAAGTAAAATAAAAGTAAAGAAAGAAATATTTCTCGAAAATATCATGTAAACGAAAAGTTTTGCGCTTTTAGATGTTTTCCGAAAAAGCAAAACATTTTCTAAAATCATACACTCACCGAGCTCGCTAGCTCATTATTTTCTCCGTTTTAAAACTACTTCGTGCATGTACACCCAGACGTGGAGCATAGTAGATTCTCCGACTCAGACGTTGTCAGAATTAATAATCTGTAAGGAACACTTTGAATTTGTATAATGGAGCATATGTATGTACATAATATAGTTTTGTGAAAATGTGTGGGAGCTTGAGCTCTTTGAAAGAATGTCACAAGGCATATCTGGGAATTGTGTAAAATCAGGTATACTGTGTTTTGGGACATGTCCTATATACAAATGTTATGTCAGCCGAAATTTTATAAAACCACAAGTTTAGAAAAAAATTTATAGGAGGTTTTAGCAGCAATACGGCCGTCACAGGAGTTTCTAGTCGCTAGAGGGTAACTATCGGGATTACAGGAGTGGCTTCTACACACCGGGGCCGATAGTGTGGGTGGGTGTGACACGTCCCGATGTCCTCGCCCCTATTACCATTTTACACCATCGCATGGCAACAAGAATCATTTAACTTTATTTTACTAATCTGAAGAATGTACATGCCAATAGATCTCTAACAACCATGAACCAAATCTGCTCATTTCCTAAGGGCGCTAAATTCCAACCACCCGGGCCAAGATCCAAATCCCAAGGTCATCTGGCCCCAACCTAGCATTCACCATTTTCCCCATATGCATCACACTATGCATTATAACTTCTACACAACCAGCCGCGGTAATCATGATTTCAAACTGTAGTTATCCAATACGTTGTCTCGAGGCATGAACACACTCGAGACACAAATCATACACACATAGCTCGCATACGCACTAATTCTTTTCGTTGTGGAAAGTAAAAATATTGTTTCCAACGAAATTTATTTTCAAAAATTTTGTATTTTTCGAAAAATTGTATCGTACTTATTTGATTTTTTTAAAAAAAAAAAAAATTTCAAATCCATCGCTCATAAATAATCTGGTCATTGCTATCGCTCAATCGGTACCGTTCTCATGGTACTGCCTTATCAGACCGCTCACTGCGGTATCAAGGTCACAATACAAAATCGTATTGCAACACACTTCCAGCTGTACCCCTGCCGTCTTTACAATGGCAATTCCTCCCAGCCCTCCTATTGCAATACACTCTTCATGTCAGCAATACACCCAACCCCTTCCTCTAAGTCACAATACAATATAGTATCAGCAATACAAACTTAGCCTCAAGCCTTCTTCTCGCAATACAATATAGTGTATCAGAACAATTTTCCACTCTTCAAGCTCTTCTTCGCAATACAATGATTGTATCAAGAATACAATTTCCTTTACTTTAAGCCTCATCATACATACAATCCGCAATACAACCGAGCCCTCTTTCACTGCAATACAAGAAACTGTATTGCAATATAGTTTCTAAGCCAACTACACCCATCTTGCAATACAATCTCAGCTCACTATTTCTTGCAATACAATACTTGTAATGCAATACACTTCATCCCTCAAGCCCCTTTAAGTTGCAATACAAACCTTTCCTTACAACACAAATTTTTCATTTCTCACAATACAATCTGGGCAGTAGCCCATCAAAATTTTTTGCTCAATAAATTTTTTTTCGTTTTTCATTATAAATGATTTTTTTTTCATTTATTTTTAAATTCTGAAAATCTCTAAAATCACTAAAATCATTTTTTTCTTGGACACTCAAATAAATTCATAAAAATTTATTTTACCCATTTTCTAAATTTTACACCATATAAAACCTAAAAATTATTTTCACCTCATAACCAAATAAATTTGTAAAATTTATTTTCTTTTTCCGCTTTTCACTTAAAATTTTCTCCACTAAATAAATTTATAAAATTTATTTTCTTTCTATTTTCTTCAATTTACAACTTTGTAAAACCTGAGAAAATTATTTTCCTCACCTCATAACCAAATAAATTTATAAAACTACTTTCTTTAATTTTTTTCCCAGCTTACACTCCGTAAACTCAAGATTTTTTTCATTTAATTCTGAAATAGTCCGTACTCTCTCAAAGCCTCATTAGACAACACTAACCCTAGTGTTCCATCTCAAATTTATTAAAATTTGATTTCATCATCCAACAACTCAAATAATTTTATTTAAAATTCATTTCTTTCCTCCTCTTTGTTCCAGTTTTTACTCACTGTAAAAACTCCTAAACATGTTCCAACACCCATGTGCTAACCACTTAAGCACACAACACTTCACAACACAAACAACATGGCATACACACCATTCATCAACATTCACATGTTCACACACAATTCACCACTTAATTCACAAAATCACACAAACACATACACACGTGCACGCAGTGTCCTAGTTTTCATCTCCGTGATTTTTGTGGTAGGTAATCCCATACCTAAACTCAACATCGTAACCACACCTAGTGGTGATGTTTTTACATTTCCAATGTGCCTAAGCCCAAATTTCTCACCATAGGTTTCATATACCTATACTCTCATCAAACCACCTGCTGGTGATGGATACCCAACCCGAGCCCCTAGGTATTCGCATACCTAAGCTCGATACTGCCGTGACGCCCAACCTGGGGGTCCGCTGACCACCACAACTCATGGACAGCATGGACGCCGTTACCCGACACCACTTTGGAAAATCTGCAGAGTCTCTCGAAATGAGCTTCCACTAAATACAAGACTGCGATATACTGGTCCCAAATGTAAATTCAATATATACAATATATCCACGCGGCCACTGGGGCCTATAAATGTGACTTCAATGTACATGCTAATCAGTGAAACCAAATTATATACCCAATAGTTACAAGAGTTAATATTTACTCTTAAACAATACATATTAAACTTAAAGAGTTCTTAATACATGTACAACCACTCAAGGCCACATCCCTAGCTTTCTTCACACAAATCTCAGATTTAAATGCCTCGCACGCTCCCTCGCATCAGAAAAGTGGGGTCCCATCGAGGGGGCGAAGCTAAAGCTCGCAGAGAATCGCCCTAAGTGGGCCACTTCACCACCCAAGGCAAGGCAATGTTCCACTTAAACACACATTCAAGCAAATGCATGATCCTACTAATGTCTACATGACCAACTCGCATCCCGAGTCCACCGACTTCTCTCACACTCGCCAAGCCTCGTATGAGAATATTAGTTTTATTAGTGGGCAACCTCCGATGAATATATATCAACTGGTCAAGCCCGACGCTGATATATTATGTAGTTTGTGGACTACTCCTTCCGATGAATATATATATCAATCAGCCGCCCGATTTCCGCTGATATATTATATAATTTGTGGACTACTCCGATGAATATATATCAACTGGGCCGTCTGATTTCCGCTGATATATTATATAGTTTCAGATCATCCATGAATATATATCAACCGGGCCGCCCGACGCATATATTATATATAATTTGTGGACTACTCCTCTCGATGAATATATATCAATCAAGCCGTCCGACGGTTGATATATTATATAGTCTGACTACCCCTCCGATCATTTTATATTATTGACAACCCTCTAACCTTTTCTAGACTTGTCTTTCATGCACTCACTCCTATAATCCTAGGGGTGTCCCAAAGTGCATATGGAATATGTATACCAGCTTCTAATTACGTTTAAACCACATGCAAATATATAATATGAATATATTTACATAAAATTAAATCATATAACATGTTATGAAATTATCATTTCAAACACCAAATTAGCTCACTGGGGCTAATGATCAAACACAAGCAATTCGATTCGACCATTTAACCAAACACATATTTTCACAAAATATATTTATGGGAACATCTATGAATAGTGAAACCCTCGGCTTTACTCCTCAAAACACAACTCAATCCGCTCAATTTTAGTGAACCCGAATCCACGGCCATTCCCGACCAATGCATACCAAACAACCATTTAATACACAAGTTAACACTCAATTTATCCAACAAAATTTCTACCCACTTCGCTACTACCGCACTGGCGGCAAAGAAAATAATCTCCAATAATTCCCAGCCCCATGTTTCGAGATCGATCCAACGCTCCCTAACCCGCCCCTCATTCAACTAAAACATTAGTAAAACATTTAAAATGGGAATAAAAACCCAAGTAGGGAGAAAATCCACCTCAAGGAGTTTGAAGAAACTCCCATCCTTACAGTCCACGCGCGCAGCTCGCCCCCGTAGAACATTTTTCCTCGTCTCCGAAGCTCACGATCATCGGAGCCTCGTGTATTTCGTAGAGAAGCCTTCTTCTCTCTCTAGAATCCTCTCACGAAGGTCACCGTGATTCCATCTCGCTTTCTCCACGCTTTTGCTTTGCTGATTTAAAGAGAAGAAGCACTATTGGCTAATTTGGCTTTTAGTGACTTAAAATCAATTAATTCCCTTTTTTTCTCCGCTGACATTCAAGACTATCTCTACCGTCCATTTTATCATTTCTTACTCATACCACTTATGGTACATGAATACATTACTATTTCAGGCTTTCGTCAAGATCGAAAATCGTATTTACAAGACCGAAACGCGATGCTCGAAAAACGTGGTCGACTCGACCGCTCCTCAAAGAATTGCGAAATTTTACGTGCTAACTAGATTTCGCGAGACGATTCCAACTATGCAATTAAGCCATTATCCGGAGATCTAGAGAATTAATTACCGACTTTTAACTGGTGAATTACACTTCAGAATCAAAATTACGATTTTAGCTCTTTATTCTTAAATTGGAATTTCTCGGGTCTTACATTTAATGACTATATTCGAGCTCATGTCACAAAGATTTTCCACAGAGGATTTCTCCAAAAATCGGTGACATGTGCATCGAATGTGGAAAGAGAAGAAAGAGGAAAGAGAGAGAAAGGATAAAAGATGTAAAGAAAAATCCCGGTCACCCAAATCAAGAATAACAACAAAGGAAGAAATTCAGTGGGACCACATGGTTCCAATCGCCTTATAGCTCAGTTACCGGTGAGGGAATACTACTCTACCAAAGATCCGCCAATCATGAGTACACCAGAGGTGCTTCTGGGAGGATCGTATCAAGCCCCATTGCCCTACTGTGGGAGAAATCACAAGGGAGAATGTTGGAGACTTACATGCTTGTCTGATTTGCTGATCCAAAGAGCATAGAGCAAGAGATTGTCTGCCCAAACCACTGACAAAAAGACTCAGACCTGGGGTACGCCTTGAGGAATGAAGGCAACAAGAGGTGTCAGATCACCGAGTGTTCCGAGACAAGGGACACACCTGATGGCAGATGGCCGTGCTCCACCTAGAGCATATGCAATGAAAGCAAAGGAAGATACCCTAAGCTCCGTATGTGATAGTTTGTACTTCCAAATCTTTTGATACTACAAGACATGCATTGATTTGACTTCGTCAACCTAATTTGCTATATTTGTACCGACATTCCTAAGGTGAAAATTTACTGAGGAGTGGAACCCAGCATGACATCTGGGTGACTAACCCGCCGCATAAAGGTTATCAGGAATGTGAGTGTATAGAGATCGGGCCCCATCCGAATAATGGTATACGAGCTCTCGATTTGATCGAATTATCCTTATGAGCGCCTGATGTGATTTCGGGATGGATTGTTGTCCTGACACCAAGTGATGGTGGGATTGTAGAATGAAAAGAGTGACTCAGAACACCGAATGAGGATGAAGTACTTACCTGCCGAGGTCAAACCACTTCTACGTGGATATCCGCAGCCATCGCTTAGTGCTGAAAGTATAAGGATGCGGAAGCCTACTGCTTATGTGATTGATACGATAAAGGTAAGGCCTAGTATATCCGAAGATCCCTACCGTTATGACTTTCCCGACGTGCTCGAAGAGCATGATTGCCCACAGAGGAGATCGGGAGGTTGCTATCGACGTTGTGAACACCAAAGCCACATCTGCATCCATTACACTGCAGTAATCGAATGGCTCCAAAGGAGTTAAAAGAACTGAAGCTTCGCCAGCAAGAATTGCTAGAAAACGTTTATCTCGACCATGTATCACCGGGGAGCTCCCGCGTTTTTTGGTTAAAAGAAAGATGGTACACTCGCTATGTATTGATTACGCACAATCGAACAAGCAATCGAAAGAATAAGTATCCGCTACCCGTAATACATTTGTTTGACCAATTAAAAGGTGCGTTATCTTTCAAAGATCGAATTTGCCATCCGGGGTACCACGCTGAGAATTAAAGATGTCGATGTAGTATAAGACGTAAGGCGTAGGACGCGATATGGACATTATGAGTTCCTTGTAATGTCGTTGATTGACAAATGCCCAACGGCTTTCATGGACCTAATGAATCGTGGTTTTCCGACCGTATGTGGATCGGGCTTGTCGTAGTGTTCATGTACCTACATTCTGTATTCAAAAGATCACGAAAGTCATGACACACACCTTAGAGTAGTTAGAGACTTCGGTGAAAAGAGCATATGTATGCAAAACCCAGCAAGTGTGAGTTTTGAAGAATGAAGCGTCCTTTCTAGGCATAGTATCGAAAGAAGGAATCCGGTGCAGATCCAAAGAAAATAGGGCGGTTGCGAATGGAAGCCACCTAGAAATGTTACAGGCGTAGTTTCCCGGACTAGCAGATACTACGTAAGATTCGTTATACAGACTATGTACTCGATGACTAGATTGCTCTAGAAAATGTAGCATGAATGGAGTGAAAATGTCAAAGAAGCTTTGATAAGTTGAAAGCATTCTTAACCGAGGCTCTGCTTTTAATACTCAACCGACCAAGGTAGAGAATATGTGATTTTGAAGTGATGCCGCTAAATAGACTTGGATGTGTCCTAATGCAAGAGGGTATAGAGAAGCCTACGCCTAAGACGCAGTTTCATGAAAAGAACTACCCTGAAAGACAGATTCGAATTAAATTCGCAATTGTATTTTGCAATCGAAAAATTGAGAGACATTATTTCGTATGGAGAGAAGTGTTTCATCTACACCTGATCATAAGAGTCTTAAGCATTTGCCTCACAAATGAGAGCTAACTTGAGACAACGGAGATGGATGGAACTGAGAAAAGATTATGGATCACAAGTGATTGATTATCACCCGAAAGCAATGTAGTGGCCGACGCCAGTAGAAAAGTCAATACGAACGCTGAAGGTTGAACGCCCATTTGTCATTACATGACGATGGTACCGTGAGTGGCAGAGTTAATATTGGTGACCGAAGTTTGTTGAATCTAGTGCTAGAGGCACAAAGAAAGATGAGAAATTGTTGCCATAATAAATCAGACATTGGAAATGGTAAAGAAACCGGTTCACAAAGTGAACGAAGATGGAGTTTTGTATTATAAGGATCGGGGTTTGTGTACCCGATTGTAATGATTTGAGAGGAAATCCATACTAGAAGAGGCACATAGGATTCTTGTTATCCATCCCTGTGAGCACAAAGATGTATCGAGATTTAAAATGTCATTCGTGGTCCGATGAAAAGAGATGTGTCGTAATATGTAACCAAGTGTTTCGTGTGTGTCAAAGAGTAAAGGCAGAGTACTAAGTTCCTTCGATTATCATGAATTTATTAGGAATAACGGAGTAGGGACCGAATCACCATGGATTTTGTGGTTACAATATTGACAAGGGAGAATATATGACTCCGCCTCGGGTCATAAGACCGATCACCAAGCCGCCACTTACTGAGAACGGACTATCTATCATGCAAGCAGAAATGCATATCAAGCGAAAATAGTTCTAAGTACATGGGACTTTTTTTATATCCATTATTTCAGACCGAGATCCAGGTTTACTTCGAGATTTGGGAAAATTTGGTAAGAGGCCTGGGCACGCGATCAATTTCGCATACTGCTCCACCCACAAACTGGACAAGTAATCCGAGAGTGATCCATTCTGGAAGATATGTTAAGGAGTCAGGTGGATCGACCTCGAGGGTAGTTGGGATCAACACATTGCTTTAGTTGAATTTGTGCACAACAAATGGGCTTCCAATCAAGATTGGAATGGCGCCATGGTGTTCTTTATATGGGAGAAATGTAACACCATCGGTCGACTAATCGAGTGAAAAGAAAGTGATCGGCCCCGACTTTGACAGCAAGAGATCAAGAAAAGTGAAAATGATTAGAGAGAGATTGAAGGTGGCCAACATAGACGTAAATCATATGCCGACATGAAAAGAAAAGATATTCGATATGAGATCGGCGTAAAAGGTGTTCAACAAAGTATCGCCTCGAAGTTAAGGTGATGAGATTCGGAAAAGTGGCAAGTTGAGTTCTAGATTTATCGTCCCTATGAAGTGATTGAGAAAGTGGGACCAAAGTGGGCATACAGATTGGCATTACTCCGGATTTCGGCAGATCCATATGATGTGTTTCACGGTCCATACGAGGTACCGATCGTATCTGTCACATGTAGTCTCTCTTCGAGACACCGGAAATGAGGCCGATTACGTATGAAGAAGAGCCAAGAAAGATTTTGGCTCGTGAAGGAAGGAATTACGGAATAAGAAGATTCCGTTAGTCAAGGTTGTGGAGAAACCATAAGATCAAGTAGCTACTGGGAGCGAGGAAACGCATATGTTAAAGATCTCGCACCGTTGACTAAGGTAATTTCGAGGACGAAATTTTATTAAGCTGGGAGAGTTTAACGCCCCAAAATCCTCGAATTTTATAATAAAAATTTATTATATATTCGTATAATTGGGCTAACTCGGGGTAATTCGGGGAATTGTTAGATGAATATTGATTCAATGATTATCGAATCCGTAAATAAACTCAAGTGAAAAAGAGAAAATATGGAATTAATGGGACCTATGGTCACTGTAATAAGTTTATATGTCTATGAAATAGGAGACTTAAATGAGGAATAATAGAGAAATGGAGGGACCTAAATATAAAAAGAAATAAAGAAAAAAAGAAGAAAAAAATCAAGGAAAGGGCATGTGGCATGTAGGAAAGTGAGAGGAAGTTTCCTCCTTTTTAAAGTACGATTAAGAGTGATCCATAAGAAAAGAAAACAGAGAAAGTGAGAAAGCAGAGAGAGGCTCCATCTTCTCTCTGCATTTTCCGACAATTCAGATCATAGGTCTCCCATACACGAAGGAAGTCCTTCCTAGTGACAAGAGCTACAAGTAGAGACTGAACCGGGACTTTTGACAAACTCCATGAGGTAGGGTCTTCTCCTACTGGTCAGTTTTCACCTCAAGGATTGTCATGGTCATCTCGCCTTAGGGGAATGTTTGGTTGCATTTAACCATGGGAAGCTGCCATCATAGAAAAGCGCAGCTTCAGTCGAACCTTAGAGCTGATTGGGTACATGAAGGGAAATTAGTAAAGGCCCTCTAGTAAATTGTAGCCACATCACTAAATTTTTGATGTTAGGCTTTGAAATTCCTCGATTTGGACCTCTCAGAGACTAAGTTATAGTCCTTTACTGAGGTCACCATCTAAATCTGGTCCGTCGCTTCCGCCACCCGGTCAATCCAGCCGGACCTTAGAACGGGTTTTTGGGTCAAAAATAAAGAGAATTGGCAGTGTTCTTCAGAATTAGAAGCCATCATCGAACTTGATGTTGGGCTTTAATTTCTCAATTCACTCATGCAGACCAAGTTATGGTCTTTTACTCAGAACAATAAACGGGATGAGTGGTCGTCAAACGCATCGCCAACCGACGGCTGCCAGTCCCTCGTAGGCCGTCCCAGAGGGCCGCGATCCTCGTAGAGGTCTAGGTCTCGAAGAGCTCAAATTATTGTGGTCACTACGCATGACCTCCAACTTCAAGGCTCATTCCCTTCGCTTTGAACTCCGATTCGGGGTGCTCCTGGACTCTATAAAGCCCATGGAGTTAAGAATACATTGATATGCCCGAGGAGGATGTTAGATGTCAGACCGAGGGTGCTTTAATGAGCTTCGTCACTGCAAAGGTGTACTGTCATCTGTGTCACTCGTCAAAGTTGATTTCACGCACACCTCAACTTCTAAGGTCATATTCTTCGCTTGAACTCCGATTGTGGTGTTCTCGACTCTATGGAAAGCCCATTGAGTCAAGAATACATTACTATGACTGATGAGTGATAGGAAGACTTTTTAACCGAGGTGATAGATCGAACTAGTCCAGGTCAGGTCAGCTCGGTCATCAGATTTGACTGCATGACCTCCAACTTCTAAGGTCATAACTCCTTCGTCCGAACTCCGATTCGGTGATTCGACTATATGGAAAGCCCATTGAGTCAAGAATCCATCTATATATAGCTGTTTAAATTGAACTCATACTAACCTCCGAAAATCAATCCTAACCAAAACTACTAGTACGCATGAATAATATTATTCTAATGGTTTTGGAACAGTGGACCTAATTTGAGATGTGAAAAGCCAATCCTGATTGAGATTCAAGATTGAACTAAAGGCAAGATTTTTGGGTTTGTTCTTCTAAATCCGTATTCCTCACTTCATAAGTTTGAAATGTTTCGCTCTACCAACTCCTAATCCTCGCTTTCAAGATTTCGCATGTTTGTTCTAAAGCATATCGGGCGATTTAATTTATTTAAGTGATTGTGAAATGTTTGCATATAAAAATTGCATGATTATTGAAAATTAAATCACATACAAGCCGCATATATTGTACTATATTTTGCTATAAGGGATTTGAAACGCCTAATAACACGTTAACCGCTTATTTCGCGATACATAGATTGGCATACCAACAGGTCAACAGCAAAGATCGCGAATCATTTCCGATGTCACCCGATCCGCAAATTTCTGGGCCGGGACCGTACGGTGAAGGTTCACTATTTGATTGTTTATAACCAAACAAAGAATTTCAATGACCGCGACCGCGGTTATAAAACCATGATACCTATCAAGTAAAATTTCAAATGGACTGCTATGACTCGATATCCTCGTGATACATAAGACATAGGTTAAATTCATAAGCATAACTCGAATTCGATCGTATAATCGATTGATCGCAGCATAACTGAATTGATTGGCATAACTGACTGATTGGCATAATCGACCGATTTTTCTAATTGAATTGAATGTCATAACTGAATTGAATTTAGAGCATATTTGAATTTGATCTGAGATTGTGAAATATTGATTATGAAATGTATTTAAGGGATGATCAATGAACTATAATTTATTGTATATATATAACAAAGTATATGTATTGTATTTAGTTGATCATCCAAAATGATTGAAAGTTCAATTATTAAATTGCATGAATTGATTTAAGCCGAATCGAGGAATGGATTTATAGAAACCACTAAGTTACGAAAATGCTTAGCGTATTGTTTTACCAATGCGCAGTACCGAGTGATGTGATAAAGGATCGATACGACTCCAAGATCGAGGAGCCGCCGAAATCATAAAGAAAGAAATCTCTGAGTATTCACATGCACTCATTTCATGTGTTTTGGATATGGATATTTTGTATAAACAATTTGAATATCGAACATCTATTTTAGTAAATCATTTTGAAAAGGCTTGAATGCTCTATCAGAAATGTATTTCTGGTAAAGTTAAATGTATTTTGTTAAATGTTTACGGGCTTGCCCATTTTTTAATCGCCTAAAAGATATGGATTTGAGTGATCGAAAGGGATTTTAGTGGTATCCCCGACGGCTCTGATCCGCCAAACGGGTCGGCTCGTAAGGGTCCCACATATTAATTGGTATCGTAGCTTCAGTTTAGCGATTCTACAAAATCATTTTGAAATTGTTTGTAAATGATTTTGAAATTGTGTTTAACATGCATTTCATTTCCAGATATAAAGGATGACATGACTGACGCGATTCGGTTTTAATGGGATAAGAATGGACGCCCGCCTCTTAGGTCGAGAGGATGACCGTGGACTCGCCCAAAGTCTTGCTAGTGTGGAAGGAGGCAAGATCCCATGCCCCACACGAATTCCGAAAGCAAATCCGTGACCGCCTCCATGGCGGACGTGGGTATGAATTTGTGGTGTGTTCGGTTAATCATGTGCTGAATGGATTGAGGCTCCGAATGGTCGACGACGGCCCCAAACAGCGGGACCGAATTGATGCAAGGTTTTCAGCTGGTTGCGCACCAAGAGTCGCCTCATGGTCGCTTAGGTGCGTTTATTAATTGCGGTGTTAAACATTTGCTTGGTATGCTTGGGCCTGAATGGTCGATCGCGGGTTCACTATGAACCGTTTGTGATTTTCTCCCGAATAGTAACGAGGGTTTCACTATTCCCGAATCAGTGTTCTAAAAATATATTTTGTGAAAGTACGCGGTTACGAAAGTGATTTAAATTAATTATTGTATGATCATTAAATTTCAAGTGAGCTAATTTTTGATGTGTGATTTAAAGTTTTATGTAAATATATTCATGATATATATTTGCATGTGATTTAGACTGAATTGAACCGGCATTAAGATATCTATGCACCGAACATCCTCAGAATGGTAGAGCAGGCGAGATGAGCCCAGAGAAACAAGGTTCGAGGGTAGTCTAAAATGTAAATATCTGAGGGTAGTCCAACCAAATAATATAGTCAACCGTCGGAGCGCCACTGATATTTATTCATCTGAGGGTATCCACAAACAAATAAATATATCAACCGGCCTGAAAGGCCCGTTGATATATATTCATCTGAGGGTAGTCCATCGAACAACATATATATCAATCGGGTCGAGCGCTCCAATTCCTGATATATATGTTATATATATAGAGTAGTTATATATATATATATATATATATATATATATATATATATATATATATATATATATATATATATATATATATATATATATATACATCGGAGGGTTGTCTACTAATAAAACTAATATTCTCACAATGAGGCTTAGGCGAGTGTGAGAGAGAGCCTGGAGGACTCTGGATCCGAGTCAAGTCATTTATTCAAGCAGATCATGCATTCGCTGAATGTTTGTTTAAATCGAACATTGCACGCATTCTGAAGTGGTGAGCAGCCCACTCAGGCGATTCTCTGATCAGCAGCCACTCCCGCCAGATCCCCTTTGCCATGCACATGGAGCTATGAAGACGGCTATCCTGTGAGGTCGAGCACTAAGAAAGCCTAATGTGGCTTGGCTGATGCTTACATGTATTAGGAACTCCTTAAGTTTAATATATGCATTGTGGCAAGAGTAGCTTCATTAACTCAAACCACGGATATACGGAGGCGAAGAGCTGAGTACCGTTATGGGCCAAGGGCCATATTGGATATATACATCGGATCGCTTCGCATGCGATATGGTGCAGTGCATCGCCAGTGTAGCCCTCGTACAGCGAGACTCCCGCCCGATTTTCTAAAGTGGCGTCGTGTAACACCTCGTCTGAGAGAGTGTACGCATATGATACCGTAGGGTGTATAAGAGTACCAAGTGTCACATCAGAGTATTTTGGAGACTAAAGTAGGAAATGAAAGTTTATGAACCCGGAAATTGTGGTATTAAACCAAGGAAAGAATGGTCATACAAAAGGATATGGAAATCATAATCAAGTAGAGATGGGCCACACAATTTCTCAAAAGTCGGATTTGCACATTTAAATGCTTGAGGACAAATTACAATTAAGGAAAATTGAGGGGTGAAAGTATAATTAATGGAAGTTTAAATAGTAAATTAATAATAATAAATTACCGTAATAATTCGTGTGAAGTTCGAAATTTTCTAGATTCGATGACGAAACGACTGCGCTGCTAAGTTTGTTCATAAATCTAAAGGGACTCAGAAAAAGCTCGCACCCGAGACAATCAATATTTTACGAAATTTGTTACTGATTTAGAGTGAACCTCGAAACTGATTTTTTGAAAATTCAAACGATAAATAAGCAAAAGAATATTCAATTAGGATAAATAAAATTGAAACCGGGACAAAATAAATTGTTTCGGGGCTTAAACGGACCAAGAAGGAATAAAAAGGGACATGTGGGTCCCACATAAAGAAAAAAAAAAAAAAAAAGGGCAAACAAAAATAAAACAACAAACAAACATGGCAAATTTGCAGGGACGTCACAGAGAGCGCGTGAGTTGAGAGTTTTTTTTTAGTTTTATTTTTCTTCTTTCTTTCTCCGATTTACTAAAATCCGACCATTCGATTTTCTGATAAACACGAAGTGCTCTACGCACGAGGGTAGCCACGCGTGAGCAAATTTAAACACAAAAGATTTCACCGAGAATTCAAAATATGCTAAACCTGCAAATTTTTAGTTTTTCAGATTTACACATCTCTAGTGGTCGTAATTTTTCTAATTAAAGCTTAAGTCGCTTCTACGACGAGCTACGCTGTGGACACCAAAATTCGCTTTTTGTCAAGGTTGAAGAGGTGGGAAATTTTCCTACTTGTATTATTTCGAGCCTAAAGGCTATATAATGGCTTCGGAATATTCTTAGAGGCCATCCGGCCGAATATCTCCAGCCAAATCTCATCCCCAAAATTTTTAGATTGAGTCAGTACTTCGTGCAAATTTTAAGAAATTCTTAGTGACTATTTTCTGGGACATCCGGCGTTTGAACGGATCTGGTCGACCGCTTTTGGTTAAATTCAGATTTTATTCGCATACCCATTATGGCCGTAACGTTACTGCATCATACAAAGTTCCTTTACGGACCAGCCATAAATGAACAGCTTAATGACCAGGGAAGACTGCGCCAGGCAAATTGAGCCTGTCACACGACGCTACACACATGATTCATCATCATCACATCAATGCGAGGCTAAAAAATGAAAGTGAAAGTCATGAATCGCGCCGTTTTTGGGCTAAAAGTTGAAAGATATGAACTCGTTCCTCCAAATACCAACAGATATTATTATTATTATAAATCGTTATGACTCCAGATTCATGGTTTTCGAAGTTCAAACCATTTTCAAGAAGCCAGTTATCACCAGAAATCGCCGAAATGGTTTTCAGTTAAACCATAATTGAAAGCAAAGTGGCTCTTAAATTGTAAAACCATCGCGCGCAAGTAAGTAAATGGAAGCCTGAATACTCAAACCATTTTTCGTTAGCAAGCAAATGTTTAAATTGTAAAAACCATTTTTCAAAGAGCGTTGCAAGTAAAGAAATGTTGCAGAAAACAGCCTCCCAGTTCTGCCAGCAAAAACTGCCGCTGGTAGGTATTCGCACGGCATCGCAAAGTTAGATCTCATACATGATTTAGTTTTGCTCGGTCGGCAAACTCGTGACATACATCATGCATTTAAAGGGAGAACCGGCACGTACAGAAAGATATAAGGTTATGAGAGCTTCCAACTGGGTCTACGGTGATGGCTAATCTGTACAATTCCACCATATTCTCACCGGTGCGATGTGCTAATTCGTGTCCTTCACCGGCATCGTCGCCCCAAAGCCTCTGCTCACTGGTGGTACAAGAAGCTGCACAGTGCTATTCAGCTCGATGTTTTATAAAGCGATAATATGCGCTTAAAAATCAACCACAAGGTTCCCTAGCCTCTACCTTCGTGCTTCCTGAGTTTTGAAAAAGCAAACTTGAGCCTAAAGCCCTCGCTACTAAAGAATGCCGCTTGAGCCTGTTCCTATTTTTAAGAAAAGTTTTGAGAAACTTTAAAGTGTGCTGTCTATGAAAAGCGTTGAATAAACTCTTTCTCGCCTTTATTAAAGCAAGCAAGATAGTTTCGTGTTTTTTATAAAACTTCTACAAGCAAGAAAATGAGAGTTTTATAAGTGCTTTTAAAGAAAAGCAGCAAAGGCAAGTATTAAAAGTTTTATAAACTTTTAAAAGCAAGGGCATTTAAAGTTAGAAACTTTAAAGTGCAAGTAAAGCTTGTAACAGCACAAATAAAGAAAAGCCAGCTTTTGAGATGTTTTCTAAAAGCAAAACCTTTTATAAAAGATACACCTCACTCAGCTCTCATTTTAGCTCATTATTTTGTATTTTAAAACTATTTTCCGTACGACACATCTATCGGAGCATTAGATTCTCCCATATCATATCGTGTCGTGATCGTTAATATCGTGTGTGTGAATTGAACTTGTATACTAACATATGTATGCATAGAGTAGTTTCAGAGAATGTGTTGGTATGTCAAGGCCATATTTTGAGATATAGTGTAAATCGGATGTATGGCCAGATTTGGGACATGTCCTATATGCGGTATTATCTTCTTAGAAATTATATAAAATCATAAGTTTAGAAAGAAAATTTTTATAGGAGGTTTTAGCAAGCAATGCGGCCGGCTTCACGGGGAGTTTCTGGTCGTTGGGGTAGCGGCTGGGGATTTACGTGGGTGGCGGCTGCGCCCAGCCAGCTGGAAGAGTGGGGGTGTGTCGAGGTGGTATCGAGCATAAGTATTGGCAGCCATGCATTTCGAATTCAAGTACATACATATCCGTGATTCCATGAGTTGAGTTTTGGTAAAATACGTACTATGTCGGGAAGGGACCAGAAGTCGTCCTAGGAGAGTTATTCGGCGGTTTCAGGGCGTCTGCGTTTGTGAGGGATGAGCACGTAGTTGGTTCCTCACAGCCTCTGTAGATGACCTCAGAGGCCAGCGGTCGTTGCCTCCCCGAACCACGGGGGAGCTCAAGTGCGGGTTGTTGCCGGCGAGCAAGTGGCACGAGTTGTGCGGATAGTAGCAATGGCGGCGCGTCGGCGATCCCGCCGGCCTCCGCCACTGGGGGTTATGGAGGCAGGGAGGTCGATAGAGTACGAGGCGGGCGTGACCGTATGACGGCAGTGGTGATCTAGAGGCAGCCTGGTTATGGTTAGATAAAATAAACAAGGTTTACGAAGATATGGGCTGCACAGATGAGCAAAGAGTCTTGTTTTCCAGTTGTCTAATGGAAGACAGGGCTAAAGATTGGTGGGATGCCGTAGAAAGGAGGTATCCTGATGGTATAACATGAGACCAGGAACTGTGAGAATTCATGACAGTTCTTTCCTCGAGTCATAAGGATTCAAAATTTGAGGAGTTCTTCAAGTTAGAGCAGAAAAACATGTCCGTGTCAGAATATGAGAAGAAGTTCTCGAGACTGGATAGGTGGTTCCATATATTCCAAACGGATGAAGTCTGAAATGCAAGAGGTTTTTATGTGGGGACTACGACACCGCATCGAGTGCATTTATCGATGGTTCCTCGGAATGGTGGGGACTTAGTAGGGGCCGCTCACGAGTTGAGCAAGCACTACAACCATGTATCGGTAGACAAGAAAGTAAGAGTAAGAGGAGTGCACAGGCACGTCCCAAGCAAAACTTCAGACGATGCAATGAAAAGAAAAGCAGAGAAGGGTTATAGAGGCGGGGTGCGGGTCAGAGAGCTATCTCTGGTCGGGGGGGATCGGTGAGGCCCCGGTTGCTTCTTGTGGCACCCAGTATTACTCTACGTATGTTATATAATAATAGGAAACGACACCATGGGGAATGTGGGAGATTCGTGCATAGTGTTTCACGTGGCCGGAAAGGCCATTTCATTAGGGGTGCCCTGGTGATTGGTGCGAGCATCGTCTTGATCCTAGCTACGGTGCGGAGATTAGCACAAAAGTTGGCGGGAGGTTTTCCCAAGTAGAGGGGCCCGGCCGTCCATGGCGGGTGGTCGTGGTAGAGGTAGGCGATTGAGGATCTGAGCCAGGCCCGCACCGGGCGGAGTATATCTTGTGACTTCGGCCAAGATGCGGATGCGTCTCCGGATGTGGTCACTAGTATAATTTCTATCCTTGATCATGATGCATATACCTTGTAGACCAGAGCTACGCATTCATTTTCGTCGAAGCCATTCTTAGATCGTTTTGGATAGAGACCCAACCATTAGAGGGGTCGTATGAGAGTTCCCTTCCATTTGGAGATCAGTTACTCGCGGATGATGATCGAGAGATAGTAGAGTTCTGATTGAGGACAAGAAGTTTCCCAAGCGGATCTTGGCACTAGATATGAGGGATTTCGATGTGGTTCTCGGCATGGATTGGTTGTCTCGCCATAGAGCCACGTTAGATTGTTACAAAAAGGAAGTAAAGTTGAATAGGCCAGGGAAATTGGAGGTAAAGTTCAAGGGAATATGTAGAGAGTTATCTTCCAGTATGATCTCACGCCATGGCGTGGAAGTGTTGCGTGTGGGGTTGTCGGGGTTATCCTAGCTTATGTGGTGGGGGAAACGGGAAAGGACTCACGGTGGATGAATTCGGTTGTTAGAAAGTTCAGATGTATTCGGATGATATATGGATTACCTCCAGAAAGAGGTGGGATTCACATTGATTTTGATCCGGGGGCCCGAGCCATTCCATTCCTGCTTATAGGATGGCTCCTGCAGAGTTGAGAGAGCTTAAGGCTCAGTTAGAAGAATTGTTAAGTAAGGGATTCATTCGGCTGAGCATATCCCCATGGGGAGCTCCAGTTCTCTTAGTGAAAAAAAAAAAGATGGGAGTTTGCGGTTGTGTATAGATTACAGAGGCTGACTAAATAGAGTTACCATCCTTAATGGTATCCACTCCCTAGAATCGATCGTTATTTGATCAACTCGAGGATCTCGAGCCTGCTCGAGATAGATTTGAGGTCGGGTATCATCGGTTGAGGGTGCGGGGAGGGTGATGTTCCTAAGGCGCATTGAGGACACGCTACGGGCATTATGAGTTTTTGGTGATGCCATTTGGTTTGACTAATGCTCCGGCAGGTTATGGATTTGATGAACCGGGTATTCGGCCGTATTTGGATGGAGTTCGTCATAGTGCTTTTATTGATGATATCCTAGTGTATTAAGCGGGTAGTTCGGAGAACATTGAGCACCTAAGGATTGTGATACAGAGACCCTAAAGGAGAGAGGCGAGTTATATGCCAAGTTGAGCAAATGTCGGTTTGGCTCGACGGTGGCATTCTAAGGTCATGTGATTTTAGCAGAGGGGTGAGTGTGGATCCCCAGAAAATAGAAGCAGTGGTAAATTAGAAACCACCAAAGAATGTGTCAGAGGTCAGGAGCTTCCTTGGTTTAGCAGGGTATTACAGGAAGTTTGTTGAGGGGTTCTCTAAGATAGCAGCCCCACTGACCAAGCTGACAAGAAAAGATGTCGAGTATGATTGGGTAGATACGTCATGGGGGTTTCGAGGGAGTTGAAAGTAGATTGACTTCGCCTTCGTTAGCTTTGCCCGATGGGAGATGGGTTTGTGGTTTATAGTGATGCTTCCAGGCAGGCCTTGGTTGTGTTTGATGCGGAATGATAGGGATGGGTGCATATGCCTCTAGACGACTAAAGAAGCATGAGGAGAATTGCCTACACACGACTTAGAGCTTGCGGCCAGTCGTGTTGCCTATAAAAATATGGAGACATTCTTATATGGTGTTCCTTGTGGATCTTTACAGATCATAAAGTCTTCAATATATTTTTCACCCAAAAGTTAAACACGAGACAAAGATGGCTTGAAATTTGATTAAAGGACTACGTTGTGCTATAAGGTACCATCCGAGGAAAAGCTAATGTGGCATGAATGCCTTAGTAGGCGACCGAGAGGTTCTTTGTCTCACATGTGGGGAATCAGTTACCTTCCACGTTGGCGGTGGATCGAGAGCTTTGGGGTGATATTAAAGGTTGAGGATTCCGGAGCCTTGTTAGCCATATTTCATGTTAGACCTCTCTTAGTGGATCGATTCTAGCGGGACGTCGCGGGATCCACGGATGATTAAGCAGGAGGAGATAGAAAAGGAAAGCGAGTTTCAAATTAGAGATGATGGCATGATAGTGAAAAGAGCCGAGAATGTGTGCTAGAATATGTGACCCGAAAAGAGACATTATGGAAGAAGCACATTCATCTGCGTATACCACCATCGGAGTAGTACCAAATGTGCAGACTTTGAAAAGAACATTGCGGTGGAATGGGATGAAGATCGCGGGAAACTTCGATTTAGGTGCCCCCAACACATGAGCGGGTGAAGCCGAGAGCGTCGAGGAGGAGCTGCGGGAGATCTGATTTTCTACGTTCGGTGTGGAAATGGGAAAAGATCACTATGGATTTTGTAACAGGTCTTCCACAAACTTAGAGAAAACATGATGCTATATGGGTGATAGTTGATCGATTGACGAAATCTGATCATTTTCTACCAGTTAATATTGAGGAATTGGCATTGAAGAATTTGGCCCGGTCATGTAAAATGAATGAGTGAGACTTCATGGGGTTCCAGTTTCGAGTAGTTCGGTCGAGACCCTAGGTTCACATCAGTTTTGGCCCTAGTTTACCGCTTGACGTTAAGAAAATTCTTTCATTAACGACATTTCATCTCGATGGATGGTCGGTGAGAGAGGATATTAGGCGTTAGAGGATATCTTGAGGAAGCAGTGGAATTCAAAGGAAGTTGGGGATACTCACTTGGCACTAATGGAGTTTACTTTGCAACACTTGACTATCAAAACCGATATAGATATGGCTCCATTTGGTAGTTGTATGGCGAAATGTAGGACTCCGAATAATGAGATAGGGATTGGTGAGAGAAGACTAATAGGCCTTGAACTGTGAATCACTTGAGTAGAAAGTTGTTAGTGATAACCTAAAGATAGCAAGAGATAGACAGAAAAGTTATGGGACAGCGAGTCGTAGAGACTTGCAATTAGAATAATTGACCAAGTCTTTTGAAGATTCACCTTGGAAAGGTGTGTTGAGATTTGGGAAAGCAGGAAGCAGTCAGAGATATACTAAGGACCTTATGAGATTATAGAACAAGTAAATTGGTAGCACAGTTAATTTTAAGAGTTATCAAGGTGTGTCCATTCTCATATAGTGTTGAAATATATCCCCGAATCCTTCACATGTATTAAGAAGCGGCTGATGCCAAAGGAGAGAAAATTTGACATGAAGTACAGTGGATGTATAAGCAGGAACAGGTGTTGAAGCAAAGTGATTCAGTGAAGTTAAAGTCATGGAAGAATCATGAGAGGAGCAGTACTTGGGGCAGAACGATCAGCCGTCAGTACCCTCGCTTATTTCCGAATGAGGTATTTTTCGTTTCTTCTTTTGGAGTTGGTTGTTGTTTGAATGAAATGTTCCTAAGGAAGGGAAGGATTACCTTATTTTTGTCAGAAGTATACGATACGTAATCTTGTGAGGGTGTATAAAATGGGAGGTAATGCGTGTGTGGCCAGTATTTGAGTTTCCAGTGATGAGTTGGTTGGGTTTGGATATTAAATAGAAGGGTTGTGGATGTTGAAATTTAAAGAGCGAGATTATAAATCATAAATCAGTGAGGATGTGATCAGTTAAAGTTGATTCTTGATATTTAAATGCTTGAGGACAAATTTTAATTAAGAGGGAAAATTGAGGGTAGTGTAGTGTGGAGTTTAAATAGTAAATTAATAATAATAAATTACCAAGAATAATTAGGGAAGTCTCGAAGAATTTTCCTAGATATCGGACAGTGAAAGCAGTTTGCGCACGTTAAGTTTGTCTCCATGAAAATCTAGTGACCTAGAAAAGTTTGGGTTGTGAATTCGGAGCGTTGAACAATACTGCAGAAATTCTGAGCGGCAGTTTGGGGCAGAGCTTTGAGAAAGCGGGATTTTGAAAAATTCCGAAAAATGATAAAATAGTTAAAAGAATATTCGATTAGGATAAATAAAATTGGCAAAGGAATGAAATAAATTGTTTTAGGGGCTTAAACGGACGAAGGAATAAAAGGACATGTGGATTGTAGAAAAAAAAAAGAACAGAGCAAAAATAAAACAACAAACAAACATGTAGTGGCAGGGACGTCACACAGAGAGCCGCGTGAGTTGAGAGGGTTTTTAGTTTTGTTACTACCTACAACTTCTTCTCCAAATTCAAAAAATCAATGATCGGATTTTTAGGAGATAGCTGGGAAAGGTATCTCTGTGACGAGAGCTACGCGTGAGTACCAGAAACACGAGTTTACAGAATTCAAGGAAATTAATATCTTGAAAAACCAGGTACAGTTTTCTATAAGTCTACTTGTCATTCAGTGGTGATTTTGGACAAAGTTTAAATTATTTCTATGTGACGAGATTCTGGCGATAGACTGGCAAAAATCTTGGCTTTTATCGAGTTGAAGAGGTGGGAAATTACTATACTTACATATTATTTGACACAAAAATTTATATAATGAAACACAGAATATTTGAGCCATGAGTGATCAAAAATTTTTAGATGAAGTTTGAGGAATTTTAAAAAAATTTTAGGAAATTTTGGAACTATTTTGATTGAATAGAAACCGTTCAGGCTGTTTCGTGTTTTTGGTTAAAATTTCAGGATTTATTGTTGATCTGGGATATCATTTTAAGGAAATGTTTCGGATTTTTAGACTATATGGAAAAGTCCCTTTGAAGTCTGAATCTAGCCATATGCTGTCGAATGGCATTTGGGACCGCATATTTTAAGTATAGTGCGTGATCAGTACAAATTGCTTAGTTATCTTTGGCAGTGTGTGATCTAATACGTCGAGTGTTTGAGAATTTTAAAAACAAAGGCGGGAAAGTTGTGGAGCGTAACCGAGTTTAGCAATAGGTGATGTTACAGCTTCATTTCCAAATCTTAGTGTATTATTATTATTGGCCATAAATTGTTTTGTTCATGGTTTTGAGTTCAAGCCATTTCGAGCGACAATAAATTAGAAATCAAGCAAATGGTTTTGAGTTAAACCAATTGAAAGCAAGCATTGATTTTAAATTGTAAAACCATATTCAACAAGCAAGCAAGTAAGCAAATGGTTTTGAATAATTAAACCATTTTTAAGTAAACAAGCGAATGGTTTTTAAATTGTAAACATTTTTTCAAAAGAACAAGCAAGCAGTAAAGAATGTTTGTGAAAAGCGACTTCCACTAGTTCTGCAAGCGGTCGAGGTATTCGTCGTGCGGTGGTGTTAGGATCTCAACCTGTGCATTTTGGTTTGCACAGTCTGGCAAACTTAGGACGCATCATGCATTAAAGGGGGCCGTGTGCGATCTGCGGGAGTATATAAGGTTGAGCTCTAACTAGAATTATGGTGATGGCGACCAATTGATTCCACCATATTCACTTAGGAGAAAGATGATGCGGACCCGGGTCCTTCCACAGCAAGTCGCCCGAACTAAGTATTTCACTGGGTCTGATGTAAGCAAAAATAGGCCTCCCAGTGGTTGATGTTTTACAAACATGACATGCAGTTTTGAAAAATCAACCATTGGTTCCCGATCATGAGGCCAGGAGGATTTTAAAGCAGCCCGGTTGAGCCCGGGCTCCGTTTATTTTCAAGAATGCGGTTGAGCGGCTCCGTTTTATGAAAAAGTTTTGGCTTTTAAAGTAAAGTTTGTGAAAGGTTTTTAAACTTTTCGAGCCAGATAAAGCAGCAACAGAAGAGTTTTGAGAAGTTTATAAACACAAGCAAGCAGTGAAGAGTTTTATAAGCTCTTAAAGAAAAACAAAGAAACAAAAACACAAGCAAGCAAGTATTAAAAGTTTTATAAACTTTAAAAGCAAGCAATGCGAAAGTTTTAGAAACTTTAAAATGGCAGTAAAACTTACGGAAAATAATTGTAAAAAGAAAGTTTCACAGTTTGAGATGTTTTAGGAAAAACAAAATATTTTATAAACATACACTCCTGCAGGCTCGTTTAGCTCATTCATTTGTATTTTAAAAACTATTTTCCGAATCTGAACCTCCGGTTGAGACGAGTTAGGATTCTCGACATTTATATCGTGCTATAATTAAGAATATTAATTGTAAGGAAATACTTTGAACTTGTATAATGGAACATATGTATGTACATAGAGTAGTTTTGTGAGAATGTGTTGGTATGTTGGTTGCCATATTTTGGATATAGTGTAAATTGGATGTATACAGGATTTGGGACATGTCACATATGCATTGTTATACTCTTGAAATTTTATAAAATCATAAGTTTAGAAAAGAAAATTTTTATAGGGGTTTTAGCAAGCAATACGGCAGCTTCACGGGGGAGTTTCTAGTCGTTAGAGGTAACGGCTGGGGATTTCTGTGGAGTGGCGGCCGCGCCCGCCCCAGCTGGAAGAGACAGGGTGTGTCATCGGATGACTTGACCTCCACTTGTATTCAGCGAGTTGACGGGTGAGTCAACGGACCCGAGGATTTTGGGGTGTCACGACAGTATCCCGGAGCTTAAGGTATCGAATACCTAGGGAGCTCGGGTTTGGGTAGCCATCACCACATGGGTGGTTTGATGAAGAGTATAGGTGTATATGAAATCTATGGATAGAAAAAAATTGGGCTTAGGCCATGGTTGAGGAAGACGTCACCTAGGTGTGGTTTGATGTTGAGTTTAGGTATGAGATTACCCTAGGAAAATCACGGGACAAAACTAGGACCTCGTGCACGTATTGTATGTGTTTTGTGTGATTGGAGATTATTGTGTGAACATGTGAATGTTTGATGAATGATGTGCTGTGTTATGTGTTTGGTTGTGTGTAGTGATTAGCACACATAAGATGAGTCGGAATATCTTAGAAAAATATTTGGAGTGTCTTGTGTACAAAAGCAGAACAAAGAGAATAAATGAAAATAAATTTCATAATTATTTTGGTTTAGAAGAGTGAAGAAAGTTAATTTTTAAGTTTTGAGTGTAAAAGCGAAGAGGATAAATAAAATAAATTTTACTAAATTTATTTGGAGTGTTGGAAGATGAAAAAAAATTTAAAGCAGAAAAATAAATTTTACTAAATTTATTTGATGAGAATGAAGAAAATAATTTTCTATGATTTTACAAGTAGTAAAATTGAAGAAAATGGAAGGAAATATTTTATAAATTTATTTGAGTGGAGAATTTTCGAGTGAGAAAGCGGAAAAAAAGAAAATAAATTTTTCATAAATTTATTTTGTTATGAGTGAAAATAAATTTCCTAGGTTTTATATGGTATAAATTGAAAATGGAGAAAAACAATTTTATGAATTTATTTGAGTGTTCAAACTAAAAATTTGATTTAGGGTGATTTTTAGAGATTTTTCCAATTTCTTGAAATAAATGAAAAAAATCATTTATAATGAAAAACGAAATTTTTTTTTTGAGCAGAAAATTTTGATGGGCTACTGCCCATTTTGTATTGTGAGAAATGAAATTTTTGTATTTTAATACGATTTTGTATTGCGAGAAGAGGGAAGAGCTTGAAGAAATTGATTTGGTTAAGGGTTTTTATATTGCAATACAAATTGTATTGTGGCTGGTTTGAGGGTTTTTATATTGCAATACAAATTGTATTGTGGCTGGTTTGAGGGTTTTTATATTGCAATACACTGTATTGTGTTGCAGGAAAATCAGTGTGTTGCAATAGAAATTGTATTGTAGGAGGGTTTGTGTTGTAGGAAGACTGTATTGCAATACAGTTTGGGGCAGCTTGTGTCACGGGGAGACGGACGGGCTGTCGCGACACGATCTTTGAGCTCGGCGGGTGGCGTCGGGCGCGGGATGACGGCCCAGGGCGCGGGCGATAGGCGCCCTCTGGCGGCCCCGAGGGCGCCCCAGCGCGTGCGGTTGGGCTGGCGTCTGTGGCTGTGAGAGGCGGGCCTTGAGCGTGACCATGAGTAGTGTGAGCCTGTGGCCTTGCAGGCGCGTGGCAGGGCGCGGCCAGGCGCGCTGACCCAGGTGCGTGGCAGGCTGAGGGCGGCCTTGGGGCGTGCACTCGGTGCACTCGGCACATTTTGGCTGAGTTCAGACTGGTGTTTCTGAGTCAAAATTTTTGAGACATTGTTCGTGAACCGGGTTCATGAACAACGTTTAAATCTGAAATTACTAGAAAAAAAAATATTTTTAAAAATGTTTAAATCAAATAAAATCAAATAAAATTTGATAAAATTTTGGGAAAAATAATTTCAAAAATAAATTTTTAATATAAACTTTGTTAGAAAACAATATTTAAATACAAAAAAAAAAAAACTAGTGAATACTTGGGTTATGTGTATGATTAGTGTCTCGAAATTTGTGGATTATGCCTTAGAATCTTGTATTGGGTTTAACAACCAATTGAAATCGTGATTATGATGGTTAAGTAAAAATTATATGCATGGTGAAATGCGTATAGGAAAAGGAGTGAAATCTCTTAAGGTTGGGATCGATGACCTTAGGAGTTTGAATCTTGAAGTGAACAAGAAAGTTTAGAACCTTATTGAAATAAATGAATTGGTGGTTTGGAAATTTAGCACCATAGGAAATGAACGGTCATTCATGGTTGTCAAGTTTATTAATGTCGGCATCGCATTACTAGCTAGTGACCAAGCTAAAGCGATTCTTGTTGCCATGTTAATTTGTATAAATGGCTGGTAGAGGCAGAGGCGTGAAGGGGCGTCCACGGGCAGTGGTACCAGATAATTGACGTACGTGGGATTTGATCGGCGGAGCTGTGAGAGACGTGGGTGTAGTAGTGGGCGCTGTGCCGCAGGCTAACATGCGGTGAGGTCGGGAGATCTGGTAAACTGGGGTTCAGGAATGAATCATCCTCCGACATTCACGGAAGGGATAGATGGTGGCCGACCATTGGTTTCATGCGTCGAGGAAGTGTTGGAGGTTGTGGAGATTACCTCGGCGACGGATAGACAGTTGCGTTCTAGCTAGAGAGATGAGGACTATATATGGTGGAAATGGGCAGGACCTCTGAGATGCCAGAGGAGCCGTTGTCGTGGGTTCTCCTAGGGATTAGGGCGAGAATAGGGACAATACGTCGAGGTTGCGAGTTAGAGATCTCGGGGACACTACTCACGGTGGACCCGGGGATTAGGACATGTCGAGTTCGAGGTCATCACGAGGGGATGGATTGGCGTCAGCTTACGGGATCGTTGCTCGATTGTGGCGTAGGAAGATTACCGCCTATCGCGGGCGATGTCGTATGGTGGCGAGGGGAACAATCATGACGTTTTGCCCCGGGCGGTATGCGAGTTCAAGTGTCGGGGCGGTTGGCGGAGTTGGCTCGCGAGCCTTACCCTAGAGGCGGTGGGAACCCGGACTTAGATCTACCTGGTAGTGTGCTTGCGGAAGTATGTGGATGTTTTCCATATGAGCTACACCGGGTGCCTCCTGAGGTCGTAGACTTCGGTGTCGAGTTACACTGCGGTACTTCACCATCCTCTAGGACCGCATAGGATGGCATCGGTTGAGTAGTAGAAGATTCAGTCCGATTGACGCTATTGGACAAGGGGTTTTATTAGGCGGGCATCATACATGGGGTGCCGGTTCTAATGCGAGGGGAAGAGAAGCGAACCCTTCTACGTACGTGGCTATAGGCAGGTTGAGCGAGTTGCGTCGAGAATCGGTACCGTTGAGAATTGATGATTTGTTTGATCGGTTAGCGAGTGGGCGAGTCTACTCAAGATAGACTGCCGCTTGCTTGGTTACCATCGGTGAGGGTTAGGAGACGGATATCCTAAGACGGTGTTGGACGTTATGGACCGCGTGGTGTCGGCGCACGGGGAAGTGTCGGTTGACTAGAAGAGGTTGAGGTAGTGATGGGGTTGGGAGAGACCCGGTCTTCGATCTTAGAGATACATAGTTTCTTGGGATTGGTGGACCATCACAAGAGATTGAGAATGGGGTGAGGTTTCCATTCGAAATCGGGATCGTAGGACTTCGCCTACGGGACATGGACTCCATGGTTGGGACGGCCCTGACCATAGAAAGAGAGATTGAGGATACTTGGAACACTCGGGATACGGGTGTTGGTAGCAAGAGGGAGGATTAGCTTTCTTCTAGTTCGAAGAGGTAGAAGACTTACCTTCACCTGAGGTCTGGGACTAGGGCCAGGATTGAGCACAGTGGCAGGATTGCCCGAAGGCG
Source organism: Tetrastigma voinierianum (assembly GCA_016808115.1). Lineage (NCBI taxonomy): Eukaryota > Viridiplantae > Streptophyta > Magnoliopsida > Vitales > Vitaceae > Tetrastigma > Tetrastigma voinierianum. The sequence continues at coordinate 16,776 of JAEQBH010002869.1, read as the reverse complement.
AGGATCGAGACTTTTGGGACAATCTTGATCTGGAGTTAATAGTAGAACGGGTATCACGATTCATTCCTCCACACCTTAGTATATGGGTTAGAGGAACCGGTTTTAATTGGGTCTTATACAAACACTTTCCAGCAATACGAGATGTTGAGAGGGGCTAGAGTGTGGGTCAAAGTCGAGACAGAATGAGAGTTGTGCGGCCGAGCGTAAGTGAACCTTAGGGTGGTAGACATTGGTTGTTGATGTCGGGTTTAGCATGGATGGGGGTTGTAAAACCATCGGGTTTAATCGGTGATTGAACCTAAATAGGGTTGTCGCCTCGACCTGACATTGGATTTGGGCTTAGAGGGTTTAGGCACAGAAGCCAAGTAATGGATGTTCTTCCTAGGGTGTAGGGTGAGAGTCGGCGATAGGTCGGGATTATGAGTGAGAGATCTGGGATTACGCTCATGGTGGGCCGGAGTTGGTTGTCACAGTATGACATCATTGCGTTCGTATGCACGGTAACATCCCGTGGAGTCGGGTGTGGGTGCACGGTATGGTCATTCACCACTCTTGGTGAAGCGCGGGTTGGGTTATGCTTTAGGATACTACGTCTAATGAAGACTATAGTTGAATCGGAAATGTAAAGAGATTCGAAGTGTAGCCCGAAGTTATGTGGTGGAGATGAAAACACGGGGACAAAGGTTATCACGTGGGCGGGATTAATTGTGTTGGAGTGGGGGGATGACTCGAAGGGTTTGGATACCCTTTAGAAATTGCATTGGGTGTTGTTGGGCTGGCAAGGGCTCGGTAAATGGATGATCATGCATGGCATGGATTGAGTTGACAGTCCATTGGATTGTCAGTAATTGTGACTTTGGAGAGGTTAGCGGTTACACACCAAGCAAGGGTTGTGTAGGGTTACGTGTTGTGAGTGATATGATTGTCCTGAATTTCGGGACGAAATTCTTTGGAGAGGGGAAGGATGTACTTAGAAATTCTAATTCACGGAATAAGGGCAAAATATTAATTTTGATTATAAAATATAATTACGGTTAAAAGTCCGAAATAATTAATTCTCTCTAGACCTCGGATGTGAAAGCAGTTGTACCGTTGGAATCGATCTCGCCAATCAGTTAACTTAAATAAAAATTTATAATTTCTTGAAAGATTGATCGCATTAAACACGTTTTTCGAGAGGCATCGATTAGTCTTAGTAAAATGGTTTAAACAGCCAGCTAGAAAGCCACATACTCTTTATCACTCATGTACCATAAATTGGTATAGTGAAGAAATGATGAAAATGGACGCCCAGTAGTGTGCCGGAATATCAAATACGGGAAATGAGGGGACACCAACGGTCATTTTAGAGAGTTTAAGTCACAAGGCAATTAGTGAGACGTGGTTGTCTTCTCCACCTAAACTAAGGACGAAAACGTGATTTTGAAAAAAAAAATGAGATCTTGTAGCGAATGGGGTTTGTGGTAGAGAGAGAAGGTCTCCCTTCTCTCTCTGAAATACGGACAATCCGATAGTCGGGCTTTGGGACGAAGGAGGAAATCTTTCTCACAGCGGAAGGGCTGCGCGTGGAGTGCCGGTTCAGGGAGTTCTTCCAAACTCCTTGGGAGTGGATTGCACTCTTCCCCCTGCAGGTTTTTATTCCCATTTTTAGTACTTTTCAAATGTTTGAGTTGATAGAGGCCATTGGGGGGTGTTTGATCGGTCCCAAACATTGGGATTGAATTAATAGAAAATTTTGAGAATGAATGGAGCAGTCCGTGACTGCTCCATGTTAGAATGGTATGAATTTGTGTGTTCACTTGGTGTTAATCATGTGTTGAATGGATTTGAGGTCGGAATGGGCCGTCACGATCGGTCCAATATGGGACGAGATTGATGCAAGGTTTTCTTTAGAGCGAGGTGCGGCGTGAAGCGCTCTCATGGCTGTTTGGGTGTCTTTGTTTAGTTTATTGTGTTAAACGTTTGCTTTGGTATGCTTTGGGGCGGGAATGGTCGTGGATTGGGTTCACTAAGTGAACGCCGGTGTTTTGAATTTTCCGGGGAATAGGAAAGCGAGGGTTTCACTATTCCCGAATAGTGTTCTAAAAATATATATTTTTGTGAAATACGTGTTGGTAGGAGTGATTTAAATTAAACCTGGTGTGTATGATCGATAGTAGTGAGCTAATTTGATGTGTGATTAGAGTTTTATGTAAATATATTCATGTATATATATTTGCATGTGATTTAAACTGAATTGGGCGCATCGTGCGTTCCGAGTATGCATTGGGTATACTAGGAATATGGGAGTTAGTGCATGAGATGATGCAGAAGCAAGGTTAGGAGGTAGTCTAAAATATGAAATTATTGGAGGGTAGTCAAGCCTAAATAATATATCAACCGTCGGATCGGCCCAGTTGATATTTATTCATCGGAGTAGATCCATAAGCAAAATAAATATATGGCCAGGTCGGACGGCCCAGGTTGATATATATTCATCGGAGAATTGAATCCACGAAACGAAATATATATCAATCGTCGGGCTTGGCCAATTGATATATATATATATATACATGGGAGGGTTGTTCACTAAACTAATATTCTCATACGGGGCAGGCGAGTGTGTGAGAGAAGAGTCGATGAGGACTGGGATGCGAGTTAGTCCACGTAGACATTTCAGTAGGATCATGCATTAAGCTTGAATGTTTGTTTAAGTGGAACATTACAACGCACTTAGGTGGTGAAGTAGCCCGCCGGCGATTCTCCTCTTGACTTTAGCTCACTTGATCGATGGGATCCTCTTTTCACAATTTTTATGGAGCGATGGGGAGGCAGAGAAGCTCGCCACACAGAAAGTGACTCTTAGAAGAAAGCCGAGATATTGGCTTTGTTGATGTTTACATGTATTAGAACTCCTTAAGTTTTAATATGTATTGTATAAAGTAATTTATTAACCTGAAACTATTGGATATAGTTTGGATATTATATTGAATGCATTATGGGCGAGTGGCCTGTTGGATATATATTGCATATATTGGACTGTTTGGGACAGGTATATGCAAGTACTGTTTTTGGGTAGAGCTCCCCGTGAAGGGACTGCGATTTTCTAAAGTCGGCGTCAGGTAACCCGACCTCCACTTGTATTCGTGATAGGCAATTAGTCAACGGACCCGGGTTTTGGGGTGTCACAAATATATATATATAGATTTATATATCTATATAAATCTATAGATATCTATATATAAAAATATAGTAATATATACCTATATGATATCTATTGTGGCCTTGAGCACAGTGTCCGTGAAACTACCCGTCAACCCATGAAATCTACGTGTTCACGTCGTGAGGCCTTGTGCTGTACTTTGACCCGGTGGGCCCGTATATCCATTCAACACAATTATATATTTTATACAAAAATGATTTGGCTTTGTTGTTTAATTTTAATTTATCTGAATGGGTCCTTTGCCCACGAGAATTTTACAAAAATACAAAAAATACAGATAAGGCCATCTGTAGTTTCTTATCTCTAAGACCTGGAAGCGTTCCATCTACAGCGTGTCTTGATGCAAAAAAAATAGTCCCCGACGGGGTGAGCAAGCCCGGTAGTGGAATTTCCCTATGAGTTCTCCCCAGCTGGTAAATGCAATGGCACCTGAGCATATGACACGTGCTAATATATCACTCGTACATATATTAACAATTTAATTCATACATCATGTTATTCGATTTATAATAATAACATATACTTAGCTCACATGGGCTAAGGCACTTTATCGGTAGTTAGTCTTTGGAACAGCCCACAATTTCACTGAAACATGTTATTCACCCGTAGGCGACAACACACATCACCTGAATCCACCTGAGCGGTCAGGTGGGTATCGAACCACACCAAGAGGATTATTCATTGGTCTAAATCTTTTGGGCAGAAATCCTGACCGATCCGGCCTCGACAAATCCCACCCATTACCAAGACCCATGCGAGAAGCAAACAAGTAGGAGAAAGCCCTGCCTTTGGGTTTGTGAAACTCCCAAATAAATCTTTCCTGTGCGCCGGCGTGTGGAGCCCGGCACTTGCCTCTTCTTGTTGAAGCGGGCTTGACAGATCCGATCGTCGTAGATCTTAGAAAATGGGCTTCTGCAAAACCCCAAATCTGACCCTTGCCGTCAAAACCAGCCAAGAAGAAAATGAAAGTGGAGAAGATGATGTCTTCTCCTTAAAGTACAAGTTTCTTGCCATTAACTATAACTTGCTTTCTTTTCTTTTCCTTTTTCTCATTTCTCATCATTTCCTTTCATTTCTCCCCATTCTCTCCTCCTTTTGGAGCATTCAACGTATGGGTCCAAGGAGGAAGCTTCCTCCCTCCTTCCCAAGACGATTGTGTGGCTATCAAATTTGCATCTTTTTCTTTTTAATTTCTTAATTTCTTCTTTGCCAGAACGTCATGTCTTACATGGCTGATGTGAGCCATGGATCTCCTCTTGGTGCCCATGTGTCCTCATGAGGACATGCAAATGGTTGGCATTTGGTCTCCTCACTTGGCATCCCTAAATCACGCCACTTGGCGTCGCACTGCCGTGTCATCGGAGCACCCACGCTTTCAGCGTGAATTTCGGCCAGCGCCGGTCCGGCGAAATTCAGCGTGGTAGCTAGATTTCGAGCATTCCAAAGGTGAAGTCCGTTTGGTAATCTGAGATCTAGAAAAATTCAGTTTTCAACGAGAATTACTATTTTATCCTTAGTTGAATCTGGGTTCTGAAGTCTCCTCCCATATATAAATATGTATATATCTATAGATATATCTATATACATCTATATATATGAATATGTATAGCTTCACATCTATATATGAATATTTATATATATGAATATATACATATTTATAGGCCAACATATATATATACCATATACCTATATTTATTTATATATATATATATATATATATATATACTATATATATATATATATATATATATATATATATATATATATATAGTTATCTATATATAAACTATGTATATCTATATATATAAATCTATATATATATATATATATATATATGTATATATCTATATATATATCTATGAATATCTATATATCTATATATATATATATATATAGATATGTATATAGGAGTATATATATTGCCTATATATATATATATACTCTCATATATATATATCTATATATAGGCTTATATATATATATAAATATATATAGATAATATATACATATCTATATATATATAGAAACTAATAACTCAAAATATATCTATATAAATATATACTATATATAGATATGTATATATCCATACAGAATATATCTATATATATATATATATACTATATATATAATTATATATATATGAATAACTATATATATATATATATATATATATATATATATATATATATATATATATATATATATATATTTAATTATCTATATATATATAAATATATAAATCTATATATAGATATCTATATATATAGAAATCATATATATATATATATATATATATATATATAAATATATAAGATATATCTATATAAATATTTATATAAATTTATATATATCTATAAGTAATATAAATATATATATATATATAAATATATAATACCTCTACCTCCTATCTTCTCTATTATAAATATATAAATCTACTCTCTATATATATATATATATATATATATATATATATATCTATATATATAGATATGTATATATCTATATATGAGCTCATCATATATATCTATATAGATATATATATCTATAGATAGATATCTATATATATAAATATGTATATATCTATATAAATATATCTATATACATCTATATATATAGATATATAGATTTTTATATATCTATATATATATATATAGATATGTATATATATATATATAGATATGTATATATAGATATCTATATAGATATATACATATTTATATATAGATAACTATATATATATATAATTATCTATATATATAAATATATATATCTATATATATAAATCTATATATATAGATGTATATAGATATATCTATATAGATGTCTATATATAGATTTATATATTTATATCTATTTATAGATATATAAATCCTATATAGATATATAGATATCAAATAGTATATGAAATTTTGGAAACCTCAAACCTCCTGAACCCACTAAGTGGTGTTTAAACAGGAAACCCGTTGCTACAACGTCGTCGTACTTTTGAAGATTCCTACTTTGTTACTCTTGCTCCAAGAATTTTAATATTTCTTTGATTCAAATCATATATGTTCAAAAATTGTTTAAAGGTTGTTTTAAAGTCTCTTTATTAGAGTTGGTATCGACCCAGTTCTTGCAAATTTTGTTAAATTTATATTTATGTATTCTTTCAAAGCCAATTATGATTCCTACGATTAGAAAATTTAGTCGGCCAGTGTCAGTTGGTCAGCCATAAATCCCAGTGAGGTCGGTGGTCCGGTGGTGGTCATTAGTGTAGAATCTAAATTAACGTGAAAGGTAGAAATATCAGGGTACATCAAAAAATTTGAGTACTAGTTCAGAAATACTAGTTCCATCGAACAAGATGGAACAACTTAGACAAATCTGAAAACGCAACAATTTGAAAACAAAGCATCTTTGTTCTATAGAAGATTGAAGACAGTTCATCAAAAATTGGGAAATACCTAAACCAAAACATAAAGAAACTATACAAAATAAGGAACACGAATTTAAAAAAGATTATGAGATCAATCTCTGAAAATACACATTCAATAGGTTAAAGAGACGAAACTATTCGAACTTTTTAGATCTTAAGGATCTAGAACAAATTCAAGAAATTCAAAATTCTTCATATAGGAGCTATCGGTGGCGACGAGCCATATGATTAGGGTTAGACGACACATAATAACGCCATATGCAGCGTGATGCTAGACATAACAAATTCCGAGATTCCCTTTTAGGGTTAATGGAAACAAATACATCGTTTGGGCCAGGTGTATTTCACAATTATCCAAACTTAGAAGTTGGAGCTGTATGAATGATAAGAGCATTCCTTAAAACCTTGACTCTAAACATTCGAGCTGAAAACTATGATATGGATCCCGGATCAGGAACATACTGTAGTATGGAGTATACTATAAAGTATGACTTGATAGTCCTTAATTGCCTTTTGTCATCACCAAAGATCAAACATTAATTTGCGAGCAAATGAAAAAAAACTTCAGCAGTCGTAATTCGAAACCTATTCCATGGGAATGTTTAACACAATCCTCTGAATGAATTTCAAACAACTCTTAGCTCCAAAACCAATTGAACAACCAAACTATTATCCATAATAGAAGATGGACAGAAATGGTGAGTAATTTTGAGCGAAAGAAAATCTAACAGATCATGATACGAGGTCTTCTAATTCTTATTTAGAAGTTAAACTCTTCTAGAAGATCAAATGTTGATCGAGCTTAAATCTAGAAGAAGTAGATTATTCATCCACCATTCCAGATTTAAAATATACAAGGACTGAACCAAACATTCAAAATTCTCCAGATAGGTCTCCAACATTTTCTCAAATGATGTCACCAAATGATGAGCCTTCATTTCCCGACATGATGACGGCCCAGAGGAATTTGTTTGAAATAGACGAATATTTAGAAAAGAAATAAAATCTGAAACGTAAAGAAAAAACGAATGGTTTTTATAAAATTATCTAAAAACAAAAGAAATTTGAAACGATGGTATCAAACTATGGAAACAATGGAAATGAATATTCCAATGTTCACATATTTTTGATGTTTATCTTCTATGAAATAGTAAATAAAATATCCTTTTCACAAATAAACATGTTCGAAGGAATGGAAGTCTAATACTACTTCTGAAGAGAATAGTAGCCAACTCATCCTCGCTGGAGCCAAAATAAAAGCTCAAGGTGTTGAAATAATAGCCTCACCTTTCAAGCAGTTGTCTGAGAAAGATAGAAAACGAGGATGAAAATTAAAGATATAAAAGGTATTCAACAACAAAATAATTTACAAATCAAGAAATGCTGGAGACACTTTCTACTCAATTAAATAGAATAGAAATTAAATACTTCACAAAAAGTACAAACCCTGAAAGGAAGAAAAACAAAGAAAAACAAGAAAGTCTTATATTCAAACCCAATAAAACCCCCTTAGAATTAGGAGTAACAAAAATAATAATGAAATTAATAAGAGACTTCTAACTCAAAAATTAGCAGGTATAGAAATAAAAGATCCCTCTTGTTCAAAAAGTCAAGTAAATTTCTTAAGTGGAACAGAAACAAGTTCAATTGCTTCTGAAAACTTATTGAATTCTGACCACGAGCAAGATATGATGGAAATATGAAATGTAATGTCGGTTGTGGCCTCAAGAAATGCTCTTGAGAATTTCAAAAATATGATGGACTAAATATTTAATGAATCTGTTAGATTTTACATTGTATCACATTGATGATCTCATATTTTCAAATTCTATGAAAAACATTTCAAACATTAAAATTTTCAAAAAAATTGTAAAGATAATGATTTGGTATCTACTGTGACAAAAATAAAATTGTTTCAAACAAATATTAGGTTTTAGGTTTTGATATTCATCAAGGTCAAATAAAGCCCATCTGAAGCAATAGATTTGCAAACAAAATTTCCTGATGAAATCAAAGATAAAACAGAGTTACAAAGGTTTTTAGGGAGCCTTAATTATGTAGCTGAGTTCTACCCAAAACAACAGGATTTTTAATTGATACAGCCTTTATTTTCAACGTTAAAAGAAAAGTCCTTTACCTTAGTGCGAGAACATACCGGTAGTCAAACAAGTCAAAATTCAGGTTAGAACATTAGGTATCCTTCTTGCAGAAGCCTTTCTATCATAGAGACAGATGCCTGACGTAGGATATGGTGGAATCTTACAAAAAACGAATTTTCAAAAATAAAAATTTCAATTGTTAGATTTCACTCACGGTGTTTTGGAGTGGTACATTTGAATCCATTCAACGGTTAAAGAAATTTTAGCCATTGTTTTATGCATTCAAAAATTTCAGTAGTGTTTTTTAACAAGAAATTTCTTTTAAGAGTTGATTGCAAGCGTGAAGATTTTACAAAAAGATGTTCAAAATAGTTTAAGCAATGATTTTTGCAGGATGTAACTATTTTATACATTTTTTGATTTTGAAGTGGGAATTTATCAAAAGGATCTTCAAATGTTTTACACAGTTTCCTTTTTGCGGGGTACTACGAGGGGAAAATGAGCGTCTGTAGGATCTATCAGCCGTGAGGCCTCTTATCGCAGTGAAAGAGCCTCGAGCTTCAAATTTCTCGAAACTCCAAATCGTTTAAAGTCTTGAAATCCTCGACCCTTCATTCCAAACTCGAAATTTGCTTACACACCAAACAAAGAGCAAAAAATGTTACTACAAATTTTAGAACACGATCATATATCGGTTTACGGTGAGATTGAGATCAAAAGATTTTCAAAATGAAAAAGTATTTAGTTCAGTAAATGCTAAAACGTAAGTTCTACGAATTTATCCTGTAGATGGTCGAACAAATTTCTCACATATCATGAACTCGGGGTAATGATATTGCTTACTCAAAATGCAAAATTTTAAAGGTTTTAAATGAAAAAGATTGGGGTCAAAATATTTTTACTCATAAAAAGATTTTAGAAGCGTTTCGTATCGAGCTTTTGATTTTTTATATTCTGAAAATCTTTGAGTATATGTTTTTGTATCGGGCAAAAACTCATTCTTTGGTTTTCTTCAAGATAAAAAGTACAAAAAATCTTTCAAATTGGTTTCGAGGATTGGTGGCTTCTTATGGGAGCTAATCCAAATATTTTCTGTCCTGAAATAACTAAAAGTTTTGATTATTTTAAAGCAAATTGTGGCTTTTCCCTGCTGAAGTACTATTCACTTTACTTTTGTCTCAGTGAGAAATCCCTTGAGATTCTTTTGTTGAATACTCTTATATCTATATATATAGATGTATATGGAGAAAAATATATCCTATATATAGATATATACATATTTATATATATATATGTCTATATCTATATATATAAATATGTATATATCTATATAGATATATCTATATATATATATATATATATATATATATATAGATTTATATATCTATATAAATCTATATAAAATATATAGATATCTATATATAAAAATATATATATATATAGATATCTATATATATAGATATGTATATATCTATATAGATATATCTATACATCTATATATATATATATATGTATATATATACATCTATATATATAGATATGTATATACATCTATATATATAGTATTTATATATATAGATATATACATATTTATATATATAGATAAATATATATATATATATATATATATATATATATATATATATATATATATAGATTTATATATCTATAAATAGATATAGATATATATATAGATATATAAATCTATATATAGATATATCTATATATAAATATCTATATAGATATATCTATATACAGAACATATATATAGATTTATATATATAAATATCTATATATAGATTTATATATTTATATATATAGATATATCTATATATTTATATATATATATATATAGACCATCTATATATATAAATATATAAATCTATATCTATATCTATTTGCAAATATATAAATATATATATATATATATATATATATATATATATATATATATATATATATATGATCTCCATATATATAGATATATATATACATCTATATATATAGATATATAAATTTTATATATCTATATATATATATATATATAGATATGTATATATAATTATCTATATATACATATATATATATATATATAAAGATATATATAGATTTATATATTTATATATATAGATAACTATATATATATATATATACTATATATATATATATAAATATATAAATCTATATAGATAATATATATATATATATACATATTTATATATAGATAAATATATATATAAATATATACATATTTATATATATAGTAATATATATATATAAATCTATAGATTTATATGTATATATATATATATATATATATATATATGTATATATATAAATATGTATATATCTATATATATAAACCTTGTATATATCTATATATATACTCAAACTATATATATATCTACATATAAATCTATATATATAGATATATACATATTTATATATATGATAACTATATATATATATATATATATATATATATATATATATATATATATATATATATATATATATATAGTTATCTATATCTATTTATAAGATATATCTATATATATATATATGAATATCTATATCTATTTATAGATATATAAATCTATATAAAATATCTATATATATATATATTTATATGATAACTAAATATATCTATATAAATATATATATATATATATATAAGTCTATATATAGAGAAATATCTATATATGGAATTTATATATCTATACAATAAAATATCTCTATAGATATATATATAGATATATAAGAAATCTATGTATAAATATCTATATATATATATATATAAATATATATAATCTATATAAATATCTAAATATCTATATATATATATATATAAACTCTATATAAAATCTATATATAAATATCTATATATATATATCTATATACATCTATATATATAGATATATACATATTTATATATATAGATAACTATATATATATATAATACGATTTTGCCCTTATTCGAGAATTTGGAATTGCAGTCTTACAGTATTATCATGTAAAAACTAATAAATTAATGTAAAATATTGAATGAGTGAATGTTAAAATTAATTTAGTCAATTTGAAACCTACGAGCTCCATTAAGGGTCGATAATAAAATGGTTATGTGATGCCCTAATGGATAAACATAATGGGATTTTATTGGATTATATCTAACATAATTCAATTTTTAATGAGGTTTTATGACTGCGTCGATAGTACTTGAATATTAAAGATAAATTTGAAATTAAATTAATGGTTATTACATTTTAATTCTAGTAACATTAATAATCATTTCTCTGAGGAAATTTGTTAGTGTTATTGAAAGATCTAAAGTTTATTGAAACAAAGTTTTGATTGAGTATATACGTGTTATTTGATATTAGAATTTTGGATCATTTTCCATGGATAATGACATTGTTTGTCTTAGAAAGTCACATTCGAGGCGTTAAGAGCTAAGGTAAGGAAGTTTTCGGAGAGACCGTTGTGACCCCACGACTTACTAAGGGACTTAACGTGTGATAACATAGGGAAAGCTCACTGTCATGAGTTCTGTTGAGTTTCCGGTGGTGACTTGGTGGAGACGCTTTTTATTATCGTATTGAAATATTGATTTGTTATAAACATCTTATCAGCGTAAATATTTATAATGGAAACTAAAATGTGTTGCAATATATAAACCTACTTATTGGTATATTTTTTGATTGCGTGTTTTTTTTTTTTTTTTTATATTTCAGAAAATGACATCCTTTAATCCTGAATTACACTTAAGTAGCCATTGAATGGAAGTAGTTAGACCTATGGGCCAGATCTTTACATTGTCCTTGTTTTTTTAGAGAATCGGAATTTATTACAAGCTATGTGAAATATACCTAGTCGTTTTTCGACATGTTTAGGGTATTTTGTAGGTATAATTTGAATTTTTAAATAAATTAAATCTGAAATGTGAAATCTGACCGGAAATAGTAAGGGTAAATTTGTAATTTGTCAAAACGGGACACAAAAGTCATAAGATAAAAAGATCTTGAAATTATTATAGAAATAACATAACTTGTGGAGACGAATAGAAAAGTTGAAGGACCAAAGTGTAATAAAATGGAAACTTAAGTCAAAAGAATGCATTTTGTATTAAACATGTGTGCTCTGAAAATGAGGATGAACCAAGTGGTCTCTCATTTTGGGCATTTTCAGAGGTTCATACGTGAAGGGAGGAAGAAAGAAGAGAGAAGAAGAAAGGAAACGAGAAAGGTTTGGATACTAGTTTGGATTTGCTATGGTTTTGTTTGAATTTGCTTTAGGTTTTGTATGGATTTTAGTTTGTTCCATTTCTAGGGTTGATTGAATTTATCTATGCTAGATTGCTTGAAAGTTGGGTTGATAATACCCTATTTTCCATAAGATGAGTAAGGCTTTGTGTGGATTCTTGGTTTTATGGTATATGGATTATATGAAGTTAACACAGTATTTGGATGGATTTTGGAAAAGCCCTAATTAATCTCATATTTAGTTTTGGTTGGGTTAAATATGTAAGACCCGATAAATTTCCAATTTAAAATAAGGGCAAATCGTAATTTTGATTACAGTATAAATCTGGGTTAAAAGTGATCAGTAATTAATTCTTGTCTGGATAATGAAAGCAGTTGCGCCGTTGGAGATGGTCTGCTAATCTGGTTGTGCGTAAAATTTACGCAATTTCTTGAGACGGTGTTCGGCACGTTTTCGAGGGCATGTCGTTTCGGTGCAGAAGTAAATCGATTTTCGATAGACGAAAGGCAAATATAGCATGTACTCATGTACCGTAAGTGGTATGAGTAGAGAAATTATAATGGATGTAGGGAGTAGTGTAGAGATGTCAGCGGTAAAGAAAATTAATCAATTAAATGGGATTAAGTGAACTAGAAGACAAAAAGGCTACAGTGGCCTTCTTCTTCAAATTGAAAGCAAGAGAAAAACGTGATTTGGAAGGCAGGGAGGTCCAGTAGCAGCCGAATTCATTTTTTAGAGAGAGAAGCTTAAGCTTCTCTGTAGATTTGCTAGAGATCCAGCAGGTCGGCTTTCGGTGCAGAGGGAGCGTTACTGCGCGAGGCTTGGAATACAGCGTGGACCCCCCGGGTTTCTTGGTTTTGACAAGCTCGAGGTAGGATTTTCTCACTCACGTTTTTATTTGCATTTTAAGGGTTTTAGATGTTAGGTTGGATTTGAGGCGAGTGGTACGTTGATCGGTCTGAAACATGGGACGGGTGGCGAATTGTTGGGATTTTCTCTTGTGGCGTGACTGCTCCATGGATGTTAGGGCTGTTTGGTTGTGATGGGTGTTAATTTGTGCATTAAATGCTTGCTTGATATGCTTTAGGCGAGAATGGCAGTGGATTCTTGAGTTCCGTAAAGTGAACCGGTGTTTTATGATTTTGGGAATAGTAAGCAGGGTTTCGTAATGACATATTCTAAAAATATATATTTTTATGAAAGTGCGTGTTGGCAGTGATTTTAGAGTAAATTACTCGTGTATGATCATTAACTAAGTGACTAATTTTGATGTGTGATTAAAGATTTTATGTAATATGACCATTGTATATATATTTGCGTGTGATTTAGAAGCGGGTGGGCGCATACATGCATTCCACGCCTGCTTGGGAACATCCTGAATATAGGAGACCAGGTGCATGAGATGAAAGTCTAGAGAAGCGTGACGCCCAGAAAACCGGGGGTCCGTTGTTGCAGTCGGCCAGCGGAGCCTCTAGTGGTGGTGCAGCAGCCACTTGCATCGGTGATCTCACTTTTTGTACGGGGGCTGCCACGAATACAAAAACCTGTATAAACCTGTCTGATCAGCAGCAATATCTTACAGTATATATATATCCAAGCAAGCCCACTTGGGCCCATCAGCGTGCTCGACACATATGTCAGCCCATATCGGAAGTAGGTTGAGGAGTGTCATTTTGCTCTTAAACAATACATATATTAAGATTGAAATTCTAATACATGTACATATCGTCAAGCCAAAAACCTGTCCAGAGCTTTTCTTCCCTAATCCACGAGTCTCTAGGATGAGCCGTCCTCTGCACGCTCACATGCCAAAGGGGATCACGACGGGGTGAGCCCCAAAGCTCGGTGGGAGAATCGCCCCAAGTGGGCTACTCACCACTGAGGTGCGGTGCAATGTTCGATTTAACGAGCATTCAACGATGCATGATCACAGCGAATGTCTACATGACCAACTCAGATTCCGAGTCCTCACCGACTCTCTCACACTCGCCTAAGCCTTGTATGAGAATTATTATTTTATTAGTGGACAACCCTCCGATGAATATACATCAATTGGGCCGCTCCGACGGTGATATATGTATTTGTTAATGGACTACCCTCCGATGAATAAACATAAACTGGGCGCTCATTGGTTGATATATATTATTCGATTTGGGCGCCCTCAGATAAATACAAAAATATCAGCCCCGGGCGCTCCGGCGGTTGATATATATTATTTGATTTGGACTACCCTAAGATTTACATTTTAGACTACTCTCCAGACACGTCTTCTGCAGGCATACCGCCCACCTGCTCTATTCCTAGGATGTTCGGTGCGTATGGAATCATGTATCTGGGATTCGATATAGTCTAATCCACATCTAAACATATCAACATGAATATATTCGCATAACATCCAATCATGATCATGTCATGTAATTAATCGAAATTAAGCATCAAAATTAGCTCTCTCTTGGGCTAATGATCATAATCACTCAATGGCCTATGCTCACAATTATATTCCATATAATTAGAGCAAATCTAGTACATTCCCAATGGCCTATACACACACAATTATATTCCATATAATTGTGACCTCTATCATTAATCCTCGTGAAATTAGCACGGTAGTTTACACCTGACCTGACTCAGTGTTCCAATTCACCTGAAGTCGAATGCCCCAAACACATGGATGATTTTTATCCATTTTACAAACTAGGAATGTTTTTACAGTCCCAAGCTAGGAAGTGGGCTGTCCCGGGCAGCCCTTAGCACCTGATGGATTCCTCTTGGTGGAACCGATTCCATTCCCATTCCTATCTTATAAACACCCCGAGCATAATTTATTGAATAAATTGTAGTCTTAGCACCTCGGTCGGTCCCAACGGGAAGTGGGGCATCCACGGGCAGCCACTCATCTATCGATTCTATTTTTGAAACCCGATTTCCATAGCTAATCCGGTCTCATACACCTTACCAACATAAATTTAAAGCACAATCTCAACACAAGCATTGCCAGTTTTACGGGGGTTCACGGACTGGCAAATGTCGAAAATATTTTCCATAATTGATCCCATGTTTGGGACCGACCAACAACCATTCAGGCATTTATTCACATCAAGCACATGATTTAAAGAGAAAATTCCAGAATTAAGAGACCCCGAAACAGCCCCTCAGTTACGAGGCGGTCATCGGATGGTCGAGAATTCGAAAATTCGACAATTCGGTCCGTGTTTTGGGACCGATCAAGCAACCCCTCCGCGACCTCAAACTAACCGAAACATCAAAAAAACACTTAAATGGGAGTAAAAACTCAAGTAGGGAGAAATTCCTACCTCTTGGAGTTAGTCGCTTCATGATTTAGATTAGCTGTCAGCTTCTTCAGCGTAGAGCGTTCCTTCTTGCTCGTCGATAGCCGACGATTAAGATCACAGATAACACAGAGAGAAGGAGGTCTTCTCTCTCTAAAACCCCTCAAAATTGGTGGCTGCTGGAAAATCTGCTTTAAATCACGTTTTTCCCCTTTGCTTTAATTGAAAGAGGAACCTATTTCTTATTCAAATCTTCTAGTACTTCGTCAACTCAGTAATTGCATTTCACTCTTTCTGGAATTTGATATTGGTATTCGCCGACGTCGTTTTAAATCATTTACTCTACTTATCTGAAACTTATGGTACATGAAATTTTTATGTTATATGTGGCTTTAGTGCTTGTCGAAAACCGATTTACGGCACGAAAGCAGCGATCTTGCTCCAGCGATGTGACCGGTCGGAGCTGTCTCGAGAAAATTAAATTTTGCGTGCTAACTAGATTTCGTG